>JAVDPK010001588.1:53240-112994 GCA_034780415.1 Cichlasoma orientale | reverse complement strand
AAAATATAATTTATCATAGACACACACACACACACACACACACACACACACACACACACACACACACACACACACACACACACAAAACTACAGAACATAAACAAAAAAACAGCTGCATTTGACTCACATCTGAGCGCGAGGCGTCCTTCTCGTGTTGTGTGTGGACACTTCTGTTGGTGTAAAATTGGGTCATTGTTCTGTTTATGTTGTGAAGGGCACGTTTTTCCCCGACCCGTGATCTTTACCGAAAACCTCACCGAGAGGATTTTAGTGCCTGAACGTGACCGAGAACAAAAACAGAGAAACACAAACGTACGAGCAGGAGTTCTACTGTGGTTTCCACTGCGTGTCTATTCCCACCTCGAATCCAGACTTTGTAACGTTTGTGTCTCCGTGCTGGATATTGCTGCGATCTGCAGGGTAACATGAAAACGCCAGTGTCATGTGGGAAAATGGAAACATTTCTGATGCACTTGGATACAAATGTGTTGAGAATGCAAAGAGAAAAACCGCCTGTTATTTTCATATTCTGAACATATTTAAATACCTTTGCTTATTACACCAGGAACCGGCTCCATAAGACTGAGGAAACCATCGTTTACACTTCATACGTCTTTAAATCCAGTCGAGCCCCACCCCCTCTGAATTAAAGGTTTCTAATCTCAGCCTAACATTGTTTCATGCAGCGATCAGCCTCGTGCAACAGGAAAGAGGAAGAAAATGCCTCCTCCCTCTTCCTGCCCCTCATTTTCTCTCCACCTTGTTGTGTCTGAGATGTGGGGGGGAAGGAGGTGGTGACACACTGAACTTGTCCCTCCTTAAGAGGAGATCTGGCTTTGCGTGTGACCCCCTTTCTCCATCAATAAACAATAAAAAAGCAGGAGAGAAGCTTGGGATGTAATTGATATGTGCACCCCAGAGCGCTGTGATGTCTTCATCTATCTCACAGCCTCCTTTCATCCGGCTATAAATGTGTCACATGTGGCCGCACATAGGATCGCCTCCCCCTGCATGTATGGTGGAAATATGCTAAATAAAACCCCATTGTCCTTCCAGGGAACGCAGCTCAGGGTCTGCAGACAGTGAAATATGGGTGGAATCGCAGCGAAAGCCTCGGCTGCTGATGGTCAAGGACGTTGGCGGCGTGTAATGACATGATCTAAAGTTACCACCTGCAAATCAGGTTTAAACAACAGCCATGGTGAGTTCAAGGTAGCAATCACGGTGCTTTGAGCAGAGGTCACGGGTTCCTGCAGCACAAACTGACTGTGGATGAAAATATGGTTTTAAAACTGTGTGCTAATGAGGAAATGAGCCTCTGGGTAAATATTAATTTGTTGCTGGTCAGCTGTTAATGAACATTAGGCTGCAGGGAATTCTGTTTTCTGCCAAATGACATTGGTAGCAAGTAAAAATTGTAGCAGGCCACCTCAGAACAGCAATTATAGTCTAATTCAGCCTGAAAAGTCCCAGCTGCTGTGTGTCCAATCCCACTTTGTCACTTAAACACTCGTCTGCGATGCCGTCGTCTTTTTAGGCCTCAGGGAAAGTCGAGCGTGTCGCCTCCCTCGCCACCCCTTTGTCTCCTCATTTTTCCATCTACTCTGTGAAACTCCGGCGCTTTATAGAGCCGTTTTACCGTCCTGCTCCCTCTCTCCTTCACTGGCTTGGTAAACGCTCACGGTACCATAACAATCAGCGCTCATGAGTTTTTTATTGCGTGATGTGAGAATGTCACCTTCACCAAGGTCAGCCGTTTCTCTAATCTATAACGATCGGCCACAACTTTAAAACCGCCTGCCTAACACCGCGTAAAACCAAAACAGGGTCGTTCCTGCATCGATCGGACAACCTCACGAGTGCTCGGTCATGCTGGGGTGGGGGATTTTTAGTTAACACCTTGCCTGTTTGTCCTCCACATGAATGCCAGGACCCAAGTTTTCTGCCAGGTCCAGAACACTGAATTGAAATGGGATGATCAGTGAGTCACCTCAGCTACTCAGGTAATACTGCAGGATTTTTTATTTATTTATTTATTTTGGAAGGCTGCAATCACTAACCATATATTTTGGAAACAAGCACCTTATTTATTTGTTTTTGTAAATGAGTATCTCCCCTGATTTCAAGATAATAAAAATTATATGACATATCTATTCATCCATCATTTTTCTTCAGCTTTGGGCTGCAGTGGCAGAAAGGTAAGTGTCCTGATGTCCTTCTCTACAACAACAATTTTAAGTTCTTTTACAGCATCTTGAAACATTCCATCTCATTCAGATTAGATAAACTTCGCACAATGTATGGAAATTAGTGTTTGATGGTTTATTTCTTTGTTGTATTGATGCTTCTTGGTAATAAATCACATACTGTTGGAAAGCCTGTTTATTCCCCCTTAAATGGAGTCACATGTGTAAGGAAAATGCATTTGTGGGTTGAGCAGCAGAGTTGAGCCAAACAGCTGATTCTGCTACAGACTCTTATTTGGTGGTGTTTACTGGATGATTGAAGTCTGAAGAAATAAGATGCATTGGCAATTTAACAATTTATTTATGTAACTAACGGGGGCCTCAGCAGCATGTGGAAGAACCACACGCAGCCACATCAGCCTGGCCCCGCCTCCTCATGGTCACACACTGCTGTGGGATGACATCCCATTCTTCAACATCATTTGATGAAAGTCAGCCAGTGTGGTTGTGTTGGTCACTCTGACATGAACGGCACAACCAAGATGATCCCACAAGTGTTCAGTGGGGTCGAGGTCAGGACTGTAGACGGGCCTTTCCATCATCTCCACTCACAGATTCTGGAGGTAGTCTGATAAACGCCGCTCTGTGGGGGCGAGCGTGGTCATCTTGGAGGATAGAGTTCGGTCCCAGACTGTGGAGATATGGGATTGCTGCTGGTTGCAGAATCTCATGTCGATGTCTCTCTGCATTGAGATTCCCTCCAGTGATGACAAGCCTGATTGTCAGCACCCGGGGTACCAGAAGCTCAGAGCAGAAGTCAATATCAGAATAAGCTGTTTGACATTGGCCGAGAAGATTTGGCAAGTTTTTCATGAGCCCAACGCACATACTCAACTCTGCTGCTCAACCCACAAATGCATTTTCCTTACAAACGTGGCTCCATTTAAAGGGGAATAAACAGGCTTTCCAACTGTATAAGATTTATTGCCAAGAAGCATCGTTACATCAACCAAACACTGATTTTCTTACTTTTTGTGCTATGTTTATATAATTCCTCCAGCAGCTTCTGGACACCCTTCCAATGAAGGTATGAAGCATTTTCACCATCAATTATTTTCCAGCAACAAGAAAATGTGCCCTTTGGAAATATACCAGAATGATCCTTTAAGCATTTAACAACATCAACCAAGTCACTGAGTGCTCAGACCGTCTGCTGCATACCTTTACTCACGTTTTCTTATTCTACTGTATCATGGCAGTATGCCCCTTACACAGTCCCTGAAAAACAAAAGGCACATTATCCAGGCAGCTCATGCCCACTGATGTATGAACCATGAACTGGCCTTTTACCTCCCAACAAAGGCTGGGTTGTAAATCTTTTATTGCTTGAGTTATTTATAGAAAATCAAACACACTCCAGAAGGCAAAAGCAAAGGTCCCCGGCTTTGGGCCCGAGTGGCTGTGAGCTGATTCCATTTCTAACTGTTCAAACTGACCATTTCAAGGGCTGCTTTAACTTCTCCAAGGTGAAACTCCAGCACGTCTTTTGGTTTGGAGAAAATCATTATTGTTTAAAAGGACTGCGTTTCAGCCTGCAGCCATTGCGCGGGGTCATCAGAGAACACTTTCAAACAACATTTCCCGAAAAAATGGACCTTGAAACATGTTGTTTGGTGACTGTAGTCAGAGCAGTGGCTGAAAATGTGTTGATTTTATCATCAGTGTTGCCCTCAAAGCAACATTTGGAGTTTTCACCTTCAGGACTTCTGCAGCAGACGGAGAGATTCCAACAAACACTGAAGAAAGTTCCCACCTGACCCCTCAGAATCAATGGAGACCAACAATAGAGCCCCTTTGATGAAGATTTTATTCTTCTGAACACCCAATTGGCTCGTGTCATAAAGGACACACTATTGAAGCTGTTCTGGCCTTCCTACCTGCACGGCTGTAAGCCGCTTAGCAACCCACCTCCACCCCAGCTCCTGCACACTGTTTCTGACATAATTATTGTCATTTATGCCTGCTTTGCTCTATGCAGGTGGTCTTCATGTGATCAGGTCAGATATGAACCCCCACATTCAGGCCATTTCCAGGTCTCACTGAAACAAGCGTTTTCACTGATGTTACTGAGATGGAAGACGGCTACTAAATGAAACATCCATTAAAAAAAGTCAGAATGACTAAAAATGAACAAAAAACAATGAGATGAAAACTGTATGTTATTTCCAGGAGCCCTTTTTCTCTGTCAGTCGACTCTTAGAAGTGGACCAATCCTTCTCACCTCCAGCTCCATAGTTTTATTCTCTGTGTCTATGAGCGTAGTTTCCATGATTCACAGATCAAAATAATCCTTCTGTATCTGATACAGTTCATCATCTGTCTGAA
Source organism: Cichlasoma orientale (assembly GCA_034780415.1). NCBI lineage: Eukaryota > Metazoa > Chordata > Actinopteri > Cichliformes > Cichlidae > Cichlasoma > Cichlasoma orientale. Next base: position 108,423 of record JAVDPK010001588.1, on the reverse strand, counting down.
ACAAAATGTTTTAGCTCCTCCCCCTGTGAGACAACATTCTTCTGAATGGCTGCAGATCATAAACAGAAGGTCTGAATGCCAGGTGGGCTTCATGAGGGATATCTGCTCTCAGTGACATCATAAAGATCTAATAATAGGAAAAAAAACTGATGAAGTGAGTGTTTGGAACAGTGTGAAGCTTCTGGCTCACAGAGATTACTGCATATACACTGAGCTCATTACATGAAGCTTCAACCTTGGTAGTATGTTGATATATCCACTGCTGGAAATAGATATACGGTACGAGGGAGAAAATAAGGGGAAGCAGAGCAGGTCTACCTGAAGCAAAACGCACACAGGTACAGATGTGCGCATGCTTCCATAACTGCACCGCCAACAACAGACTGATAAATACACCTGTACACAAACTTCCCACAGTACAGCAGCTCTGCATTATTCACACCGCTGGCAGATGCCCTTTTCCTGGATCGACCTCTGGTTGCAGTCCCACAGGCTGCAGTGGAGAACATGAAAATCTGCTTACACTGTAACCGCAGAATGCAAACTACAGCAGACACACCGTAGACAAGGAGGATATATCTCTGACATGCACGAATGAGCACAGGAAACACACACAAGCTTGCACCAAAATCTGAACAAATACACAATTTCAAAAGTGTAAACAGACACACACACACACACACACACTGTAAATATATGCAGGCACAGACACGAACAGCGACTTCAGGTGCTCGGGTCAACAGCAGAGCTGATAAAATGACAGGCCAGTGGAAAGGTAAATGTAATTTTCATAATCCCTGCTATCAGCCAACAATGCCGTTATAATGTGCACTTTCTCTCCCATGTGCTGTAAGCTTTCCCACCATCCACCTCCATCAGCGCCTCGAGGCAAAGGTACACAAACAGGCAGGTCTGAATCGGCGCTGACAGTCAAAACAAATGAGGGGGATAAACGCGGCAGCTGTTTCTCACTGCCCGATTTTGCTAAATACCCCTTTTCACAAAGGCGGCAAAAGAAAAATAATAAAGCGACACAATTAGTGAAGCACTCGCTAAAACTCTCTCTGTCTCTCACAGGGCTAATTATAAACGATCTGTAAAGAGAGGCAGCGAGGAAAAAAAACACAGAGAGGGAACCTGTAAAGGGAGGTCAGGTGAGGTCGCTCCATCTGCAAGTACAAGTAGTTGTTGTGAGGGACGAGGCAGCCACCCGGAGAGTGACCGGCGGCGGCTGAACGACCAATGAATATGAAAAGAAAAAATAACAGGTAATTTGGATTTAGGTAATCACTCGAACTGTCAATGGCTAATTTTGCGCTAACCCTTCGAGCCCTTTTTACTCGCTACATTAACAAAAGGTATTGTGAAGCAAGCGGCTTCTAATGTGTCTAACAATGCATTTAATGATGTGATTAAGTGGCTGAATTAGTCGGGGAAAGCTTTTCCAGCGACGTGTCAACACAAGGCCGGGCTGCACAAGTAGGAAAGATCGACACAAAGAGGAGCAAACAATGAGTCACGCATTCGCTCATAAAACCCGCTTAAATCCTGACGGATGGCTGCGTTTCTCAGCACTTTTCCCGCGGGTTAATGGAAATATCAGGAATGCAAAGGGCAGTGAGAATGCCTGTAAAGTCCGGGGAGCGTTCAGTCAGTTGGTTGAACATTTTCGTCCAGGTTAAATGACCCGAGAGCTTGCGGTAATTTTCTAAACAACAATGCAAAAGCAAACAAACAACAACCAAAAATAGGAACCACTGAAACAGAAAATAATTAATAAATGTCCGCTCTAAAAAATGACTTTCAATCCTCGGCTCAGATTTCACTTCCAACTATTTGGCCCATGCATTTGGCTAATAACGTGAACTCTCCGATGAGCACGATATAAACGGATCATGAACTCTGATACTGCAGTAAACATGGTTGAAGCGGTTCCGTCATCTTCCAGGTCAAAACTAGTCACAGGATGATTGAGTTATGAAGCACTCAGTTAGCTCAGTCCCAGAGTGGGAGGTTTGGGTTGAGTCTCTCCCTGAGTTACTCCTCTCCGGACGGAGAAGATTTGTTTTTTTCGTTTTGCTGTCATCAATAAAAAGATTTCATGAAACACTTGTTGAACAGACTTGCTGGAAAGTCGAACATCCAGGCAGCATTAAAGAAGTACACGAGGAAAACTCACGTCTTGATCTCAGCACAACTTTTGTAAATATTTTTTCAAACGAGACCACACATCAAGAAACGGCAGTTACTGACGGTCATTCAACACTGAAATATTTGCTGAGTTTTTTAGCGTATAATGTGAACTCGCTGATAAGCAGATTGTGATGTTTCATCGGCAGATAATCTCACCTCCAAGTTTACTGCGAGTAGTTGGCACCGATTTGGGATTCGTTTGCCGTGAGCCAGGTGTACTTTGGATGGATTAATTGAAATCAGGCGTGTTTATGCCTTCAGTCTTTTCTACTTACATTTTCCAATTTTCCAATGTGCTGTTGTGTTACGCAGCTCAGATTTAAGATGGCTTAGATTTAAGTTAATACTTCTTTTGTGTTTCTGTGGGTTGTATGATTAAGATCCAGCTTAGTTCACATTTTTCTGTTTCTGTGTGCGGGTCGGGGCCTACTGAACATGCTGCAGCCTGAATGCAGAGTTTGGAATGAGAGGGATGTTGAACTGCCTGCTCTGTACAGGGTGGTGGATCTACGAGGACATCCGCCAGACCCTGTGGGACTTGTTGGCATACTCGTAGGGGCAACCAACCTGTGGCACAGCTGGCCTGGACTGTGTGGAGTCCTTTTTTTGCAAACAGTACACTGGGCTGTTTCCTCGCAGCATTGATGATTTCCCCCTGATTAGAGTGCTTCCATAATAAATGTTATTATTTAAAAACATTTACAGTGATGTGATCTTTTGCTCATAGCTGGTGCAAAAAATAAAAACAAAAAACTGGTTACCCCATATTGGACCCTACTGTGATAGGGCATACCACAAAAGTTTGTACAAAGATTCATGGCCCCCTCAGGATGAATTACTATTTATACCCACTCTGCAATCCCCTCACTTTTCATTCAGTGTGAAACTTTACCATTTGTCAGTTAGCTTATGATACATACCTCTAAAATCCAAACCATTGCTATTCAAACTCTTAACATCCATCACATCTCCAGTGACCTTAGGTTAGCATCTACTCTCTAGACAACAAAATTTTGTATATAAATTTTAATTTGACTGTTGAACGCACCGGATCATGGACAAGCCCCCAAATATTTTATGGTCCCTATCTCCATGACTCAAAGCAACCCAACATATCAGATACCACAATGTTGCTGCAGTTCTTCTTTTGCCTGCTTCCTTTAGGGGTTGCCACAGTGGGTCATCTGCCTCCATCTCACCCTAAATTTAGCATCCTTCTTTGTTACTCCAATCCTCTGCATATCCCCCTTTCCTCTTCTTTTGTCTTTGGCCAGCAGTAGCACAGTTTCCACCAGCACTCTGTTGGCCAACAGCCCCAAAGGTCATTGTTAAACTGGGCCGTGACCAATTCGGTATCTCATTCCTGATGATCTGCATGCTTTATTTGGCAAAGAATTTATGCTGCATGCCCTCCTTGATGCAACCCTCCCCATTTATCCAGGCTTGGGACCACTGGCTCGTGGCCATCTGGGGAAGGGTAACACGACAACAGTTCTGAGGAACTTTTAATAATCCAGAAATAATTTATTCCAAACACTGAACACAAATAAGGGAGATGGGAAAGAAAGAGGAAGAATGAAGTTGGATTCTCCCCTAAACTAATATCAGTAATCTAAACGAAACAAGAAAAAAATCCAAATATGATTTTTGGAACCTCCCAGTTCAACTAATAATTAATAAGGCTGCAAAAAAAAACAACAGAGTAAAAATGCTGATGGAGGAGATGGAGAGAGAGCCTATGCTTCACCTTCTCTGGCTTTACATGCAGGTGAGCCTCTGCAGGTAATCAGCACTATGGGACAAACCAGAGAGGAAAGAGCAGATTAACAACGATGATGGAAACAAACATTAAGGATGTATCTGTGACTACAAATCAGATTTATTCTCGTTTTGTGCATCATATTACCTTTTAATGCAAGTGTTACTACACTTGACTTATGCATTTCCTCACAAACATGTCGAAGGTGTTATGAGTTATCTGCAAAGTGTTGTGTATGCGATTAATAAAACATGCCGTATTACGTTACAAGCTGTATGTAGACTCTGGATAGACGACAATGAATGAAGTTGGTAAAATGCACTTGAGTGTGGGAGTTTTCTGTGTGAAATTTAAAGGAGTAATAGAGGTGAATGAGGCAAAGCCACGGAGCTTAGCTGTAGCCCCCAAACTGTGCTGCTGTGAGTACTGTATCATTACAGTATATGATTACAGCAAAGTCTTAGGGAGGTGTTTTGGCGAGCGCGGCTGCCAGTGTGACTTACTGCTGGTGAAAAATGTTCTGCATGACTGATGCTTCTAAATCCTACCCATTTGGAGGTGGCATCACTCAGATGGCGCATTTGTTTCTGGATCATATGAGAGGTGCTGTGTTAAATCTGCACGCCGCCAGACTCGCCCGAGCTGCTGCTGACCGGCCGATCCGAGCTGGAACAGATCGTGTGCGCAGGGCTCAGAGCAGGAAGCGGTCCTGCGTCAAGACTCCGAGGAAGGCTCGGAGCTGGAAGTGTCTGTTTGAAAAACAAGCCCAACCCTGTTTGACCCTCCAACTCCCTGACCGACAACTTCTTACCTCATTTCTGACACCTCGGTGGGCCCACCCTCCTCCAGACATACGAGAGAGTGCTCACATAGCGGATAACACCCTCAGAAGGGTCATCCGACCTTTTTTTAAGTCAGCCCTCTGATAGCGAGCTGTAGTAAAATGACTTCCCCTTGTTTATTATCTTTAAGCTTCAACAGAAAGGATGAAAACGATATCTGGCACAGACGAGGATGTGCTGCTCTGGAAACCCTCGCTGCTTCTGTTCTGGGCCAAACTCGGCGGTGCAGGCTGCATGGCAGAGGTAGCTCCTGCCCAGCTGGAATAATAAGAGACTGGATGACACTTCCTCCATAAACAGCACTGGGGACAGGTCAGGATGGGGGGGCGTGGGGGGCACTGAGCATCATCTGGAGGAATGCCTGTGATATGGAGCGCCACTCACAGACAAAAGGTGGAAGGAGGCAAAAGGACAGAAGAGCTGTTGGCACCACTTGAAACGCAGTCCTCTCCAAATGTGTCCGCTACTATCAAAAGAAACCCCCCACCTTCATGCGCCAGAGAGCCACGGGGGCCAACATCTGTATGTGTGCAGGTCAGGTTAATTATAGGACATACATTTAAATTATGGTGAGAAAATGTGAGATTCTGTAGCATAGTTATCACCAGTCCAACCTGCAGAGCAGCTGTTTTTGGTCCAGTATGGACACAAAGTGAAAGGAAACTCACAACAGGCTTAAATTCAGAACGCCCAGAGCAAACGTGTCTCTGTGTGCAGTTAGCGTGTGCACCAAAGGAGGCTAAGAGTTACAGTCAGCTGAATTTACCCACAATGCACATCTGTATCGTGCACTTCTCAAATACATTGATAAATATCATTAGATTAGTGAGCAAACGAGCAAACAACAACTTTATTTTGAAACTCTGATCGGGCATCTCGTTCTTCCTCTCCAGCTCCTCCGTGATCATCAGCCCGACCTCTCGGGTTTATCCTGCCCTGATTGACCAGCACCTCCCCCCAGAATCAGCTGATTTTTATTTTCACACTAACTTTAGAGTTACAGACCCTCAGACATACAGGGGTGGGTCCAAATCTGGGGCTGCAGAGTTCACATTTTTTGATAAGTCATAATTTAATAAGTACACAAGAAAGAAACATTCGAATCTCGAGGGTGAAGCCAACATTTAAACTCTGTTAAAAAAAAAAATCAACAGATTTGGCTGCCAAACTTATTCTCTAACCAACACTGAGCATCAGTGCCATTGGATATGCCATAGTTTGAATAACCTTTAATGTCTCTGATGTACAGGAACAGAAACAGGATGTTTGATCCAATAATTCACTGGAAAAACTACAAAAAGTGCATTCTGGGTAAACTTTAAAGGCTCGTATAACCACGCAGGATCGACGGCTGCTCAAAACAAGTCGGAGCATATGAGAGGTCTCCTTTTTAGACCCGCACTTTGGTACCAGGCTCGTCTTCCAGGCAGGATGTTTTACCTGTGCCAAAATAATTTTCTAATGCAGTGATGTAATGTTCTGTATAGCAGTTTGGAAATATCTGTATATTAACTGGAAACCTCCAAAAGGCAGAGAAAGGCATTATCCCTCAAACTGTGCCCGTCATAAACATGCAGCTGTATTCCTGTTTCTCGTAAGCAAAAACATTTCCCATGAAATGCAAAGATCAGTTTATGAATCTAAAAGCAGCTGCAGGAGTGCTAGTGCAATTAGACTACAATGTAACGAAAAGTCCAAAAATCCTTTCCCGCTCCTCTGCGGAGCCTTTCAGTGGGCTGGACCGCCTCCTCTGACAGGCGCCATGTTTGACACTTCTGCTCCAAATACAGTCACAAGTCATTTTCTTCCCCTCTCAGAGCCGACCGAGGGCTGTGGCGGAGCTATGAGGAGGCTGTTGTCTTAGTTCCTTTAATAAGTCAGATATGGAAAGCTTGTTTTTATGTCTGTTTCTATGTTAAACAGGGGAAAACACATGTGCAAATGAATAAAATGTCCAAAATGCTAAATAAATGGTGATGCAAACACGGGGTAAGAGATATGGGAAATGACAGCTAGCACACATGCTAATAGCTTCCAGGAACAGCATGCGACAGCAGACCACCCACACCTTCCTTTAGCATACAAACTAAATTAAAACACTTCCCAGGGGCCGCCGCACTCTCATAAAACCCAAACCACAAATTTCCCAACTGTCTCCAGCTTTATCACCTACTGTAGGCAGCGGCGTCCCCCCAGCTCCGTGGTTTTCATTAACTCGATATCCTGTCAAGCCCCCTTTTGACCTCGGGGTAACCCCCCCCCCCCCCCCCCCGTCTACCCCGCCACGATTCTGTGTGATGTAAGCAGGACCGAGCTCACCTGTGGCTGACTGTAATGAGATATGTGATGGATTTCTGTGGCACATTCCCACTCATGGCAGGGAGGAGCTTTTTTCAGCCCCCCAAAAAAATCACTTTCATCTGATGTTTTTATGTGGAAACTTTTCATTATTTCACATTCATTTTCAGCTAATTCCAAACTCTGTTGATAAGAAATAGAATTACACCATTTGGTGCACATGACTTGAGCCTGTAATGCTTTATCACCGATCCGGGAAGCTATGGAATCCTAATTGTGTTTTTCATTTGGACAAATTTGTCTGTGGCCCCTGCAAGAGTAATTATCTCCCACACGCGCGGGCTTAATATCACTTTGTAAAAAGTGCCTTATTAAAGAGCTCTGTGATGAAGTCGCACCATTAAATCTGTTGGCAGGAGGGGAGCGCAGCACACCGAGCCCACATTTCAGGACATTTCCATGTCCTCGGCTTCAGCGTGCAGTAAATTACTCGTTTGCGAGTTCATTAGCGCGGCCTAAAACGAGGAGGATTAAATGAACGTGTTGATGCGGAGTTGCAGCACAAACGCTCCTGATTGTAAACTCGCAGAATAGACTGATGATACTGTGGTTGTGTGAGCTTTGTTACACCTATTATACCGAGATCACATAAGAAGCATGTCACCGCTGAGAAAGAAGATGAAAGTCAGTTAACTCCCCTTTGAAGTGGGTAATCCCTCCCAGATATGCTGGAAGGTGCAGGATTATTACTGATATGGGAAGTGAACTCGAGCTGTGGAATTTATCTCACTCATTCAGGATTTGTTGACAGCTACACTCTGTACATGTTTTCCTGCTGAATAATACCCCCCCGCTGTGTTTATGATAGCAGCCTGTAACAGATGACACACAAATGGAGGTGCTTAAAGGTGCCACTTAAGAGGAATGACTCAGTAATATACTCCCATCACACACGTCTTATAAGTATGAATTACAGCTGCTTTCACCTCAGCTGTGCGGGGCGCTTTAGCATCTTTCAGCGTGAGCCACGCCGCGTCTCAGTTAGCAACAAGCTAATGGGAAAAGGTTAAGCTGTCGGCAGCTGCAGAGCCAGGTGTTTTTCCCTGGGGTAGGTGGAGACCAAAGCAGAGCTCTGCATATTTTCTGTATTTTTCCAACAATAAACAGTATTTCCATCATGTTTGAAAAATGCAGCCTGCAGTGCCTCTAACGTCCAGCAGAGGCTCCATACGTGAGTCAGTCCCCATAGACTCCCATGTTAAAGCTAGCATGTAGCTGCTAGCTGTCTGCCAGGCTTCACCTCAGCTAACTGGAGTCCCTGAACTGGACCTCTGGACTGTGTTTGTGCTGTTGGAGCATTTTTATCCGACCAATAATATGGCTGCTGTGGCTTTATTGGACTAACAGACCATCCAAGAAGGCGGAGCTCCGGTTTGGGTGAAACTCGAGGATTTTATTGGGCTGTTACTGAGCAGTAACAGCAGGTATCTGTGCCTGATGCTCTCATACAGTCTGTGGATGCAGCTTGCTAGCATTAGCTGATAAATTAGCATTCCACCCTCTCGTCCATGTTTGCTCCCTCCTGGAAATCAGTGTGGTGGATGCTTTAAAGCTGAAGTTTGGACTCATATTTTAAACAGTGGGTGACATCATAGTGGCTACATGTCTACAGTCTGTGTTTGTGTATTAATGATCCTCCCACAGTGGGCTCTGTGAGCGTCTGCAGCTGAAAAACATCCATTTGTGTCCAGTTTAGTGTGTAGTTTGGGCTTCCTGTGCTGCCAGGTGCCCACCGTGACCTCAGACACCTGGTTTACCTACTGGTGCCTGACGCCTCTTCACCCGCGACCTTTAACCCCACTGGGGGATTGTCAGACGTTGGCTGTAGTTTTGTTGGCGAGCAGTTTGCAGACACTTCCGCAGCCAGTCCGACTGAGGGACTCGCAATCCTGTGTAGCATCTGTGCAGATGTTTGTCATAAATATTCATAAAGCTGCCTAATGACAATCATTACTCCAATTCAGTCTCTTTGCCTTGGCAGCATCGCAGTGAAGCCCGCTGCCAGAGCGGCTCTTGAACTCTGCACTCCAGTGGCTGGCGTGATTGATTGGGACTGTCATCACAGGAATCCTCCTGTCGCGCTCGCTCACACAGCCGGCCAGACAAACATATGACAAGCAGCACAAACAGAGGTAAGACACCGTCATGAATAGTCATCCGACTCACTGATGTGAGCCGCCATTAATCTCAGAGTCCCCGGGAACGCACTTCCTCTGAGGTGTTCCAGCACGCTTGTGTAAAGACGGGGAAACGTCGGTGTTTGCATCCTGTTGAAAGGACCTCTTTCACGGTTGGCAGGGGCCCACTTTTCTTCCCGTAATCCTGTGTGAAAAGTTTAAAGCAAACAGGGCTTACCTGAGGTCAGGATGGGAGGGAAAGGTGAGAGGAAGAACACGGCAAAAGAAGGTGGCTTTTTGAAAGCTCCCGAAGAGAAAGCAGGATGTTGACTGAGTGCTTTAAGGCAGTCTGAGAGTGGATAAGGGTGAGTGGAGCCCAGGGGCCTCCCCTGCCCTGGCTCACTGTTAGTGCTTTAATGGCAGCCAATAAAAGCGTGAGGGGTGACTGGCTGCAGACCTGCCTTCTCCACTTCTTTCCGCCGCTTCTCCCCGTCTCATTTTCTCTCGCCTGCGGCTGCCGCCCTCGCTCTGCGACAGCCTCGTCTACGAGCGCGGCCTCCATAAATCTGTGAGGATTAAAAAAAGCCCAGCTGTGGGTCGCCTCCAAATTAAACTCAGGCAGAAGCCACTTAATAATCCCCAGGACTGAGATGTGGGAGAAAGGAGGCAGAAGCCGGGGAAAGCATTGGTTTTGGCAGGCGCGCACACGGAGCGAACGTAAACAAACACGAGCTCATAAATAAACAGATGTATAAATCTTTCAGATGAAAAGTACAGCCTGACATCCACAGATGAATATCAGCTCTTTATATTAAATCTTTATTTGCGTTCCGATCACTTTACTGAGACGTGTAATTTTCCTGTAAGCCTTCGCTGAGATTCTCTGCGAGATGTCTGAGTTTGCCACATCGGCGCTGTCAGGAGAGAAAATGCAGCTTCGCGCTTTTACTTTAAAGTGTGTTTATATTCATCTCAGCTGTTTCCGTGGCTCAGGCCCAACTCAACGCTCTCTCCGGGGACGCGACGATCAACGGAGAGCGTCTCCGCGCGTTTGTCTTTGCATTCTGGAAAATATATAAATGAGATGCTTTAAAGGGCCACAGCCTACATCCTCCCACTGCTAACTTTCACTCTAAAACTTTCCCACCTTGAAAGTTTTAGAGTGAAGGCTGAAGGTAGCGGGAAGTGAGTGTGCTCGAGGAGGAGGAGCTGGTGCTTCTGCTCATTCACCTCTCCCCGGCTCCTTTGGGAACCTCTGTTGGCACACACACTGCTGTTTGTTTGAGCTGCTCCACAATACTCCCACTCAGCAGGAGAGACGTTCTAAGGGGTGTTGGATTGCACCTTGTGGCTGTCTGTGGCACTGGGGGGCGAGCGGAGCAGAGCAGGGCTGCAGCCTGGGGATAGCACACAGATTAATCAGCTCCTGGGGGCAGACTGGGCCCAGTGTTGCACATGAAAGCACTGGGGGAAAAATGGAGACCGGTTCTCTGGTTCCTTGTTAAGGTCCGATAACTTAATCTGTCTATGTGAGGATAAAGGCAGCTCAGAGAGGAGGGAAGCCTGGATGTGGCTTGCGGATGATGACCAAATTTAAGCTCGGCGTCTCTGAGGAATGAGTTTAAAGGTGTGCGATATCTTACATGGGTCAAAATGCACTGGAGGAGTCTTTTTTTGAAATAGTGGAAGGTTAACCAGAAAGGAATGGATCCGGCCAAACACTGATAACAATACACTCAGGTTCTGATGCAAGTTATTGTCCAAGAATCGCATTAAAATCCATCCAATTAGCTCTACAATACTCTACAACACCAGAGAGAGAAACCCAACGATCAGTCTATGAGCAGCACTCGGTGGTGCTGGGGAGGAAGGGCTACCAGAACCGGGCTCAGGGAGGGGCAGCCATCTGCCTCGGCCGGCTGGAGGATGACGAGGAAGAGGGGAGAAAAGAGGAGCATGGATGGAGACAGGTAACCCTAATGTATCCAAACACCAGAACAGAAATACTGGCAGCAGAAATTACTTACTTTTTGTCCCTCTGTTATTTTCTTTGTTTCACAGTGTGGAGGGTGTGGGCTGCTGCTCATCATCAGCGAGGACCTGGAGCCCAGAGGGCTGAATTAGAGAGAACTGGACCCGAGGACTAACGCGCCGCACTGCAGCGTTCGCTGGAAGCTGGAGAAATCCCTCGTGTGTTAAACGCGGAAAAACAAAAGACTCTTGAATGTTGTCTGTAAGCTCTTTGTTGAACGCAGCACATTTGGCACACTTGGAGCCTTTTGTGCTAGTTTAACAGTTTAATAACAGATTGAGCCAAGCGCCGCTCGGCCTCTTATCCCAGTGCAATCATTTCTGGCTCAGAGAAACCCAACATGGCTGCAGCCAAAACATTCAGACTAAGGTTTCAAAATGCAGAGTCACACCAAAGGCCAAAGGGTGACATGAGGGCGGCTGCACCGATCCTTCACATCCAGCCGGTCCGAGTGTGCGATCGGCCGCCGATCGTCACCGGAGCGGCAGGCGAAGCCCCGGGATGAGCCCTTCTCAGCTGTTCGGCTCTCGGCATTGGTTACAAATGTATTGTGATGTACCTGAAAGCTGAGCTTCGGTCCTGTGTGTTAACAGAAGTGAGTTGTTAAGAATCAGGAGGCTTTGTGTTATTGTTTGATTAAATCCAGTTTTTGTTTTTTTGGAAACAATGATGTTTCCTTCCTTCTCTCCCCTCAATCATTGTTGGATTGTAAACAAATCAAATCCTGCAGAGCGGTCTGTGTTTGGATCTTTTCTTCATTTGTTTTGCATGCTGGATCCAAATTCAGCCAAAGGCTTTTTGCTGTTACTTCCTGTGTAGCTGTGATGTTATTTATATCATTACAGCACAATGTTCTGCAGCTGTTAGGATTCACTGAGATGTTACTGTTATGGCAAAGACGCTCCAACACCCCCAGATCCCAGTCCCTTTGAATACCTGCAGGATCCACTGCCAGGACGCATCCACAGGTTTGAGCACCACGGGTCAGCAGCGGCGAGTCTGCGTGCACAGAACCGCGTGCAGCTGGACGGAATCAGCCGTCGTTTCTCTTTCAACCTGAGATTTTCCTGCAGTGGCACGTTAATAAAAACAGCAAAGTTTCCACCAGCTGCAAACAACAGATGGAAGAGATGCTGAACGACGCTGCAAGCGGAACACGAGTGGACGGTCTCACAAGTTCACATCGAGCACCACACGAGCTTCTACTTCTTTCAAACTTTCTGGCATTTATTAAAGTGTCATATGTGGCAAATCCAAAAGAGGGGAAAACAAACAGTGAAGATTTATTCGCGAGCAGCGTTTGACCCGGAGCTGTCTGCGAGCAGAGGGGATTTACGCATAATTGTTTCAGCGTGTTCAAGCTGGATCTGTTTATTGAAACAAACACCAACACGATGGAGGGAAAGGTCCCCAAATCCAATATTCTCATTTCTTGACATTATTCCATCTGCTCCGTGTTTCCTCTGGTTCCTGCGTCGCTGTCACACGTCTAACACGTCCCGGCTTCTTTAAGAGCGACACCGTAATTATGTGATGGATTTTCACCTCATTTTTTCTGCATTAAATGCTCAGATTCATTCTCTCAGACATCAGGAGGAAAGTATTGATAACATACTCTGTGCATGATCAGTGTTGCAGTGTACACTAAACACATCCATCTTGATTGTTTGCCTTTGGGATTATTAAAGTAGGCCCTGTCAGTTAAGGCTGTGCTGGTGTGCAGATGTCGTAGTGGATGCATTAAAATGCTAACACACTGTGTGCCTATATGGTAAAGGTGCAGTAACCTCCAGAACTACAGTACAGAGAAATACCTCAGCCAGGCTGGTGAGACGTGTCTGTGCTGCTGCCACCTTGCTCAGAGGGTCTGACGGTTCCTGTGCTGCTCTGATTCTCAAATGAAGGAAAAGGAAGCGCGGACACACAATAAGTCCTAAACGAGCCTGAGAGTGTTTGATGGTGCTGCGGTAACACAGAGTGACATCAACCTGCAAAGATGCAAAGAGTCAAACTCTCAGTTCAGACTCTGACAGCTGGAGGAAAAGCATCGCAACCATGCTGCTGCAGATTCATTTTGGAAACATTACAGTTACAATCAACGTTTAGTGCTTTTTAAATTAATTATCCTGCATCATAAATAGTTTTAGAATTTCTAGTAAACAACCTTCTTCAAAATCTGATGCCAATTCAGTGAGTTCAGACTTTTTTAGATTGCGTACAGAGTTAAACACACCTGCATCAGGAGGCTCGCAGAGAGGGGGGGGGGGGTGCGGGTAATTGTTTTTGGCATATTTGTGTTTTTGTTAACAGCAGAACTACCCGTATGATTCATACAGAATTTGCACAAAACATGGCCGGTGACCCTCAGATCACCTGGTTACATTTTTGCCACAACTGGGTCAAGAAAGAAAAATCTAGAAAACCTGAAAACAAAAAAATCCCTATGTTCTCTGAAAGAAAGAAAGAAAAACATCTTTCCTTAACCTAAATATTTGTTTATAACTTTGTTTTTTGCTAAATTTGTACACAAGTTTTTGAAAATTAAAACTTATATTTGTATTTTAAGTTATAAAAATAGTTTTTTTTGTGTTTTTTTTCAGTAATAAAACTTTTTCCTGGCTGCTTGAATTTAACATTTAACACATATTTTTGGCCACATAAACAAAGACATCATTTGTTGGAGTAACTGTCCATAGACATGTAACATTTGATTGGGATATGATCCGGCTATGTGAATATGTGAATATGTGACACAACTTTTGACTTTCAGTCCGATCACTCAGTCCTGCTGTTATCGCCCACCCGACAAATCACGTATTTTCTCATTACTTTATAAGACATAAAGCTTATACCAAAAAGAATTCTGGGCTTGGATAACAGGACCTGCGTGTTGTCTCGGTGACATTGTTCAAATCAGCTAAAACACCTGCGGGGGGCGGAGCTTGTTGTGCCTGGGAAAAAGGGCTAACGTGCATTCAGGGTCGCGCATGCTTATTTTTCTGCTGTTGTTAGTTTTAAAATGATTTGCATGTTTTTATGATAATTTACTGTTTTGGTTTTTTAATTTGTGTGTGGAGATTGAGGACTCCCTCTCTGGTTGATAGGCTACATATCTGTGCACTCCTCCAACCAGGAGGTTCAAACCCAGGACCTTCTCCCTGTGAGGCAGCCGTGTTAAACGCCGTACCACTGCGCCCGCCCGACTACCTATGTTAAAATAATCTCTGAGCTAATCTGTGCAAGCAATCTACAAAATACTAAATTAGTGGTGTTTATACACTAAAAGCACAGCTGCTCTTTGGGGTTTAGTGTTTTACCCAAGCACCTTCACTTTGCTCTACCACAGGAGGCACAGCTTCTCTGAGCAGCGACGAGCACCAGGAGTCAATTCAGGAGAAGTGTCTGCAGCAGAAGTTGTACCTCTACAGCGTCTCTGTGTCCTTGATAGGAATTATTTATAGGAGTGTTATAAGCTCCAAAGAAACCTTTGAATCATTTCAGGCTTCTGAAGTCTGCATGGTCCAAATGGCTAATGGGCTTTATCAAAAGAGTGATCATAAAAGAGTTTGTTCAGCTTTTGATTTAGCGTGATTATTAAAGTTACAGTGTGTAAAATCTCATTACTAGACGACCAATTCGAGTGCATAATCCTGCTACGGTGGCTGCTGTAGGACAAACATGTTTCAGTCAGCCGGTAGAGATCAAAAACATTTAATTTAGACTGTACCCCATCATGGCAGGTTTCTGCTACTGTTTGGGAAAAAAAATATACACATTATATTTTAACATATTTGGATAATATCAACACTTAAACTCCTGTCACACTGAATTTGAATGGCTATAATACAGCAACCTTTTAATCAACACATTAAATAAAATATAAAATTATATTTTCTTCAAAAATAACATCAGGGAAAATGAGAATATTTCAAGCTGGTGAAAATTAGCCAATTTTTCTTATAAAAAGTGTGATATCAGCAAAAAGGTCCAGAAACCAGAAACAAGCTATTTAGTTTCTCTCTGTTTCCATTTCTTTCTTACTTTCCATGAACTGACAGATTTCCTCAGGTAAAAAGTGCTGACCAATGTTTTTATCCACAGATCAACGTGTCACTGGCAACGCGGGAAAACGGGTTAGTGCACTGGACCTGCGCGGCAGCTGCAGCAGTGCATAGTGGGATTTGTAGTATAAGTGGTGGAAGCTCTATTTACCGGCGGGCCATTTATCATAACCATATTAAATAATCTCCTGTGGTGTAGGCTGTGATGGGAAGTTTGGGTCTTTTCAGAGAGCTGGCTCTTTAGGCTCGGCTCCCAAAGAAGAGCCGGCTCTTTACTTGTTATCATTTGCAGCCTCATATTTTAGCCTAAATAAGCAAAAATGAATGGTTTATCTGCTGAGAAGCCCTTTTGCCTTCAGTCTTTTTATGATAGACTTCACGATTGCTTTAATTTGTGCATTTGTCCTGTTAAAAAAATATTCTTACTTTTGTTTAACATTTTAAATGAACTTTTAATGGAACACAGGACAAACAAATACCCTGATGTTGCTTTGTGTTGCAGTACAGCTTATAGTTGCAGTTTTGGGGAGGGCGGTGGATACCGCAACAGTTGTTGATGGTTTGGGACCAGACTCACTAGGGTCAGTAGACGGAGACCTTTTTTTTAAATTTTTTTTTTTAATTCAACAATACAAAACAAGAATATACAATTTCACATTATTTTTAAAACAAGAAAAAAAAAAGAGAAAGAAAGAAAAATTAAAAAACAAAACAAAACAAACAAACAAACAAACAAAAGACCATATCACATTCAAACGACTTTCAAAGAAAAGATCTTAAATAATACCTCCTTACAAAATACCAATTTTGGTAACAGGATAACTGTAATATGCACATATTCAAATGGTAGATGGAGACCTAGCTTGCCCTCTCTCCTCCAACTGCACCAAGGGATGGACAGTTCTTATGTCGGTGCAGGTGGAACCTGCTCTAACTGTAATTTTCAATTTGCAATGACGGCACTCTGCTCTGCTCTGCTATTTCCAATTTCCTTAAATTGCAGCCAAATGCTGCTTCTTTAACGTGTATCACTCACATTCACGTGTTTTTGCACCACTGTCTCCCGCGGTCTTGCAGTCTGTACCTGGACTACACCCACGCACGGTGAAACATCTGTCTCCCCCTCTGCTTTAACATAATGGTATAATCCCATGTCCCCCTGTGTGATTGGCTGCATGGTGTGCCCATCACTGATGGGCACACCATGCCCCTGTCCCTGGGTTTGTGAGCAGAGCTAATGAGAAATTGGGGAGTCGGCTCTTCTGATTCACTACCAAGCATCGGCTCTTAGAGCCGGCTCTTTTGCGAACGACGCATCACTACAGTCCACTGTTTACCTGAGCCGGTGAGAGGCGTCCACCTGTATTTACCCTAAAGGAGTCTGATAATCGATGAATCAGTGAAGCTCACTTATGTCCGATGACAGCGATACTGAGGTGAGTTGTTGAGGAAATGCTGAACTTTGGTGAGCGCTGCTGTTAGCCGCTGTTAGCTGCTGTTAGCCGCTGTTAGCGAAGCTGTCTTTGAAGTGGATGTAACGTTGATGGGCTCTGACACTTAGTGAATAAACTCTCATGTGATGTGAGAATGTAATCAAACTGTTTATCAGAGGGAAAGTGTGATTTTTAGGAAACTCCAGCCTAACATTAGCCGGCATAATATTAGCTTATAACCAGATGTTGTTGTTTAGCCGGCTCATTATCCGCTGACCGGAGACGGAGGGTCACGTGTCTAATCTGCTGAGTATGCAACCGCAAAAATGTGTGGAATTAATAGTCATGCTTATCCACGTTTGTGTGTGTTAGAGCCCTGACTTCAGCTCAGGAGATCAGGCTTGAGGTGAGGAAGAAGAGGCTGACAGTTATCCAGCTGCCGGTGCTGTTGTTGGTCTCCTTTGTGTTTTTGCTTCTTTGATGAAGGGTCCCATTCTCTGCCAATAAAACCTGCTTCATATCTTGAGTCTGAAGGCGCAGGCACAAATTCAAATTTGCCTCCATGGCACGGGAATGGGTGCAAGTCCTCGTCTCCTCCACCTCCTCCTATGGTGTACGGTCTCTAGCCACATACATAAATCGCAGTTAGGCAGAACTGCGATGTCCATCTCAGCCACTGTAATCAAGATGGTGGGGCAACATGGCAGCTTCCACAAACAGGCCCATGCTCCCATCCATTTTTAATGGATTAATTGTAAGTTAGTTATTATTAATCTCTGGCTCTCCTCCACAGTGTGTCTTTTGTCCCCCCCCCCCCCAGCCCTCACAGCAGATGACTGTCCCTCCCTGAGCCTGGTTCTGCTGGAGGTTTCTTCCTGTTAAAAGGGAGTTTTTGTGATTTGGTGCTATATAAATAAAACTGAATTGAATAGAATGAGGTTTATGAGAATACATCAGTTTGTTGGATGATGTAATTACACACTAATTATATTCATGAGTGCAGCATTCTTTTTTCTATTAAACACAATAAACTGTACCTTTTTAAGTAATCTGCTGCACAGGGAGCATTATTTTGTTTCTCTACAGTTGCAGAGGAGTTTGGGGGTTTTGGTGCCGCTCTGCGACCGAACCAGGAAGTGCATTCCTCGTCAAAGATCCGTCACTTCACAGCGACAGAATTTGGTAAGTGCTTTGGGCCTCGCTAACGAGGCCTCGGCTGCCAGCTCTGTACGGTATTTTCATTTGGTGGCGGTGGCAGAGTCGGGCCCCTCAAAGGCAGCGTTCACACTTTTGAGCCATTAGCCCCAAGTGGTACATCAGACTTCTCTTTAAAGGCCCTTTGCATCTGTTTTTGGTTTAAATGTCATAAATGTGAAGTGAATATATGCCAAGGTCATGACAGACAGATGGTTGCCGTAATGATTTTCAGAGCTCGGGCCAGGCAGCGGAGCAGGAAGCACACAGGGGCCTGCGCAGGCTCTCACCACAGTGCCCTTACTGTAGCTAACACAGGCCTATTCTTCCTGGAAGCCTGAAATGCTCATTTCAACCTTCAAAGGACAAATTGTCATTTTTTCCCCTTTCTGCCAGGGAGGGGTGGGTAAATTATGCCTAAATTGCAGCCTATTCCGCCAATATTATTTACATGGCTGTCACTTTGACTTGCTGTGGGGCCACTCACAGCCCTTTTTATTTCCATTTCTGCTGACAGCTCGGGGCTCATCCCTGAACTGTCATCATTTGCTGCTCTGCTTCTCTGTGCCGTCTCTGTAGCCGAGACATGCTGCAGCATGCTGCTGTTCACACACACACACACACACACACACGCACACGCCTACTGTACACTTTCTCTCAACTGCTGGTTTTCTATCACTTTTTCACAGTAACCCCCGTCCCCCATTCTGTCATTCCCACCCTCCCTCTTCGTCGTTGTGATCGTGTGAGTGGGAGCTGACCTGGAGGGGAATGAGCGGTCTGAGAGTCACACGGAGCTCAGACACATATGAAAAATACTCCATAACGAGCCCTAAAATAAATAGAGCCAACAGTGACTCTTTACTCTTCATCCCATCAAATGAGGATTTACACTAACAACATTGTAACAATGTAATGTTGCTCAGGATTATTGCAGTGCTGTCGAAATGCTAGCTGCTAATTTTGAGGTGCACAGACAGACCAGCAGAGCTGCATGTGTGCAGAGATCTGTTTCCTGCTTCCAGCATGAAGAGAAAGTAACGTGTTTGTATATAATATCAAGTATCCACCTCTGGTGCAGTGAGTCAGCCCCCATAGACCACCATTTTAAAATGTCCAACAGAAGTAATCATGTTTACAGTCTGATGCAACTCGTTAGGGGTGTGGCCACTTTGATTGGCAGGCAGCTTTAGTCGCTAGCTGCTGGGTTGGCGTTCATCTTGTTGGTGCAGCTGTAATTGGGAAATTAATTCGTGTTTTAATTAGTACTAATCAGTGCATGTGTCAGTCTTTGTGTAGTAACCATATAGTTTATGGGTGTGGCTTGCTAACTAAGTCAACTAGTTAGGTGATAATTCAGCAGCATGTCCTCTTTTCTAAATAGTTTCAATTCTGGCCCCACAAAAACAACATGGAAGCAGTTAATGTTGATTTTTGGGCATCTTGGTTAGTAAAGTAAAAGGTAAAAAATTATGACGTTATAATATTTGTCTTTTTTTTAACTTCTCTTTTGTTGAATTTTCTTTTGAAGTGCAAAAACAGGCAATAACGCAGTGGTTTCAAGTGCTTTTCTTTCCATCATCCTCCAGCCGGTTGAGGTAGATGGCTCCCCACCCTGAGGTTCAGTGGGAGGTCTCTTCCTGTTAAAAGGGAGTTCTTCCTCCCCTCTTTCACCAAGTGCAGCTCATAGAGGATCATCTTATTGCTCGTAGGGTCTTTACAATATAAAGCATCTTGAGATGCTGTTGTTGTGAAGTGGTGCTTTATGAATACAAATGAATTAAACTTTTGTGTAAAAACAGGCGGTCTCTGGCGCACAGTCCTGGCGGGGGGTTAACTTAGATCCACGTTGAATTCCTGACATCTCAATTTGCCGTCTTGGCTCAGGGATTTGCTGGGAAGCTTATAATTTGTCCTAGAAACTTTTTCCTCACAGGTCTCTTACGCACTTACCATGTGCAGCAGTGATATCTTTTCATTGTTGATTTTATTGGTTTCTCCTTGAACTGTGTGTTCCTGCTCGGCTCCCACGAGACACTCGGATTCACAGGATCAGCTTGTTTTTGCTTTCCATTCAGAGACGGAGAAAAAAAAATGGTAAAAATAAAATAATAACACCAGAGATGGGGGAGGAAATGGAGAAGTGACAGGTGAAGGAAGAAGACAAGCACTTGGCACAGAGGCACGCAGCAGGACTGCCGGGATCTGATTCGCCGCCGCCGCCTATGGAAATCAAAACATTCCACATGGCTGTGGAGATGAAGCGAAAGCCCAGGGGTGAAGCCTTCTGCTCTCTCTACCCTTCAGGTGTGTGAGGTGCTACAAAGCCTTTCCCACCCCGGCGCCCCGTACCCTCTGTCGTCAGCGTCCCGGGAGCTGACTGACACGCACTCAAAGCTGATGTGTTTTTGATTCTGATGTAATTTTATTTTGTACGCCCTCCCCCTCCTCCGCTCCTCCTCTGCTGGCTCCCATTGTTGAGTATGAGGGTGTAGCCCCCTTTTTTCACCCTGTGCATTACTGATGTCTCAGACATACACTTATGTGGCTGCAGCTGGAGGCATAGCTTCAAAAGTCAGCATGCATAAATTTTTCGGTTAGTTTTACTCAGCAGGAATTTGAGAATATTGAAATCAAAGCCAGAAGCCTTTGTGCTTGTGCATACTTTAAACCTTAAATATGACTCAGTGTAGCAATAACATGTCACTGTTGTTGTTTTTTTTACTGTCTGGCTTCAATCGTTTATCCAAACCATAGAGTGCATATGAAAGATGGGCATGCCCCCATGAGACCACCCACTGGATTTGGACTCACGCTCAGTGTTAGTGTTTTGGTTGCCACCATATTGCTCTTTGAGCCAGAAGTGACCATATTTGGAAGAGAGGGTGGAGCTAATAGCAGAGGCTCGCTGTGGGTGCTTTGTTGGTTTGGGAGAGTTTTTATGATATCCATCATTAATAAAAAAGAACACTGATCATTAACTAAACCTTAGTTAGCACTTACATCAAAATAATCATGTTCACTAACTGATGGTTCTGGTGGATCCTGTAAAGCTGCAGCTGATGTTTCTACATGTAAGTGTTTGATAATCAGTGCTGCGCATCTATAAGCATCATTTAGACTGTTATTCTAAAGTTGTGACTGCTGCTCATGCCACTTGTTTTAAAGGGCAGGAGCCGGCAGGTGTACTGAGGCGTAGGTCACATGACTGAACCTGGAGACTTGCTGTTTGCTTCGGCTCAGGCGCCAAAGGTAAGGACTTGTTTTTTCTGTGGTTAGAATGATGTGCGGGGATTGAAGGCGGTCTCACGGTTGCAGCCTCGTGTGCTCTGAAGGGCGTCCTGTGTGTGTGTGTGTGTGTGTGTGTGTGTGTGTGTGTGTGTGTGTGTGTCTGTAGTCAAAGCAACAACAACATTAGGTCACGATTAACAAAAACGATCTAACCTAGTGGAAGGATAAAAGTTAATGACCTTAGCATCTCATTTTCTGGGGGACCTGTCTTTGGCTTGTCTCCTTTTGAAGATCACCCTGCTGCTCAGTGGCACAGAACAGACGAGGAGAGCCACTCTGCCGTGGAATGTATAATGACATCTCGTGTTATAGCCCAGAATGGTTATAGGCCATAAAACTGCGAGAGCTCGTCGAGGAGATCCATGGTCAAAGAGGAGATGAGCGTGTGGTCAAGAGTAGGACGGGCATCTCTTCAGCTATCCGTCTGTCCCATTTCCTCTTTGTTTTATATGCTTTAAACCAGCTTCTATAAAATGCATCTGCAGAGCAGACGGAGAAGAATTCCCTCTAAAAATAATCATCCAGAATCATGTTTCCTTTAGTCTGGAACATCTTTGCAGTGCAAATACTCCTCACGTTTCCATCTAAGCCTCTCATGTCTGCTTCAGCTCTGTTTATGAATCGCTTATGTGTGCAATACATCACGAATCCCAATGAGGACAGTCACAAAGAGTTTGAATGGAAATGTGCGTGTTAATATGTGTGGAAGCATTCAGCTGACTTGGACTGTTTTAAAGAATATTCTGTGCCTTTTATATGAGAAGCTGGAACTCAAATATCTGTTCTGTACCTGCAAAGCTGCTTCGTGCAGGCCTCCGAATCTGCTGCCAGGGATCAGACATCCAAATGGTTCAAGCAGCCATCATATTGTGTTGACCTACGAACCACGGTACCACAGTACCACATGGTACCACAGTACCATTCCTCTTAAGCTTCTTAAGGTTAGGGTCATCACCAATGACGATAGAGGGTTAATATCCATCACCAAAGACCCGCCTGAGGTTTGGTTTTGTTTCAGCCTCAGATTAAACAAGGAAGCATTAAGAAACCAGAAGATGTCTCATGTTGGCTCTGCAGTTTTCTCTATTAAAAATTCATAAAAACAGAGTGGATGTTACCCCGACTCTAATCCTGGCCGCGTTGCCGGTGACCTGTCGGATGCTAAGAGGTTAACTCTCGCTGCTCTCACGGCTAATGTGGCCCGGCCACAGCGTATTATCTCAAAGCATCGGGGGCTGTAAATCAAGCGCTCCGAGGAGGCCGAAATTAAATCAGCGTTTCCTGCCATCAGCACGAGAACTGAAACCCAACACCGGGATGCTGGGAAACACATGCATACACAATGTCTACTCTGAGCTCACAGGTCCTGAGCTGTTAGCTGCAGCTACCTTAACCCTGACTGTTGAGCTGGGTGCAAGCCAACGCTTTTAGTCATAGACCCAAATTTTCACCTCGGCCCCTCATTTTTTTTTTTCTTTTTTCTGTTCTGAGATATAGCCTTGGCCGACATCCCAAACTTAAATGGCTGATTTGCTGTGGGTTAACTGGAGAATGGGAGGGTGAAGTCATATATATTCTGTGTTGGGAGGGTTAGCTGAGTGGTAGATCAATTTGGGAGAATAAAGAAAGAGCCAGATGGCTGTTGGCGCTCAGTCCAATGCAGATGGGGTGGAATAGCAGTAGATGAAGAGCTAGGTATTTACTCCCCATAAAGTCTGGATATGAATTGTGCATGACTTTCTTTTAGCTTGTCGTGATAAAAACAGTAGAAATAATTTCTCACCACAATGAAAGCAGAGTGCGCTCTGATGCTGGAGCTGAAATCAATACGCGTTTCTCAACATGGCTGAGATCCTGACATGCTGTGACGGTAACAAGGCAAATGAAGAGTGTGTTATCTGTTAGATTGAAGCTTGATGCATGATGTAAGAACACCTGTCCAGGCCCGATACACTAATCGCACATCAGCGCTCACTGGAAAAGGTGAAGTCTCTGAGCTTCACTTCTGTTCAATTAAACTGGAGCAGCTCATAAACCAAAGCAATCAAACGGCGGATCGATAGCGGCCCGGACCGCGTCTCCCTCCGAGCCCGGGCTCGACGGGCTGTCGGGCCTGTAAATCACCGCCTGTGCGTGCATCAGAGAGGCGGAGGGAAAAGAGTGCAGCCGCAGGGCTGCGTGGCACGAGCCAGAGCAGCCGGGTGCATAAACAGGCAGGGAGAGAGCGGGGCTGATAAAGAGCTGCCGCTCTGGGGATGAAGGACGGGCCGACCGTCGGCTCCACACGCGCGGAGTCATATCCACATCCACATTAACCCCAGCACCATTACCGCTGTGAAGTGCCATTAAGAGCCAGACGCAAGGCCACGGGGAGCAGATATTACAAAACTGTCTCCTTCTCTCAGTCATGACAGGAGAGCAACAATCCAGTGATGGAGACGGGCGCCGATGGTGGGGCGCCTTTATGGGGCTGGCTTTTAGTGATCAGTTATTTAAAGGCACTTTAATCACCTCATAATTAAGACTTTGTTAAATGAATCCCTTTAAAACGACTGGTTTCACTCAAAGTGTCAGATCCCAGAGGTCAGTGACACCGACCCTTACATCACCATGGGAACAGGCGTTTAGCGTTAGCTACAAGAGGCAAACCCCAGGCATCTCTGCACATCTTCATCTAAGCTCATCTGTCTCATTTAGATTTTGAGTTCTTTTTATTTATAATGCTGTATATGTAATAGTACACGATTCCCACCTGCTCTTGTTCCCAGGGTGTCAAATACTG
Organism: Cichlasoma orientale; assembly: GCA_034780415.1. Taxonomy (NCBI): domain Eukaryota; kingdom Metazoa; phylum Chordata; class Actinopteri; order Cichliformes; family Cichlidae; genus Cichlasoma; species Cichlasoma orientale. The sequence continues at coordinate 84,361 of JAVDPK010001588.1, read as the reverse complement.
CTGTTGCTTCTCACAGATATAGACGAGTCTGCACGTGCACAGGGTGGTGGTGAGATGGTGATGAAGGACCCCTTGAAGGGATCATTTTTCAGGGTGCAGGGTTACTTTTATGAAGGAGCATATTCCTGACTAGAATACCTTTATTGAGCTTATAATAAAAAGGGAGTAAAAATGTAAAGCACAAATCTTCTAAAGAGGATACTCTTCGTCTCCGGCCTGACATACCTTTGACCTACTCTGGGGCCACACCTCCAGCCTCCCAGTGTGGAGTCTGAAGCTCCTTAGAGGAGGACCTCGGTGTCTTGTATTGCTGAAGTCGTAGCTTCAGGACCCGGATCCAGAGTGTAATAAAATCCTGCTCCTTTCCAGGATGCTGCTTCCTGAACCAGTGCTGTGTGTTGTAGGGTCTTTACAATGCAAAGCGCCTCGAGGCGACTGTTGTGATTTGGCGCTATATAAATAAAATGAACTGAATTGTTGAGCCCAGCTACAGCTAGCTGATATCTCTCAGTGCCAAGCAGAACAACAGGCTTCTGCCCACCTCACAATCCAAACAACTTTTAACTTACAGTATTGGACCACCATGACCTCCACAGCCTGCAGATCCAGAAAACAAAGGACCCCTGTGGTTCCCTTATGCAGTAGGATGAAATATTAAAGCCTTGCTAGCTGAAGAAAACCTGTAAGATGATTAAAATAAGGTCACATGATGGACATTAGAGTAACTGGGTTGATACTTTATTTTTCGCTTATCTGCAGTACGTCTCTTCCACCCACTCCACCTGATTGGTCCATAAATCTTTATTGTAATATTGTTCAAGCCCATCGATTAATTCTAGTTTTCACAGCGAGCATTTTGTCCTACACTATGTTTGTATGTAGTTTTATAGTTATTTGAAATTTCATGGAGGGGTCAGAAAGCCTTTCTGTGAAGGCCTCAGTAAACCAAAAACAGAAAAGTTAGAGCTGCTACTTTATATTGTCTCGCAGTTTCTATCAAGCTCCATCTCCACGACAGAGTAAACCTGCCTGGGCCGGCCTAAAATACCTATAAGATAAAACTGAAAGATGTGTTTGTTTATTCCAAACAACGGCTCTCCTGGGAAATTATTCGTGCTGGCAAGATGTGGTATAAGTAATCACAGATCAAGAGTTGCTCCGAGTACATAAATATTAAATCAACTGTTTATTTCTTCCATGGGAACCAGGTGGCTGTGGTGTGGATTAATAAACAGGACCCAAACAGTGTCTTCGTGTCAGTATTCAGCACCGGCAGGCCACACATGTGTACTGTTATAGTGCGCTGAGGTTTCAGTCAAATTCGGTGTACAGACGTCTCCCCCGAGTAAACATTAGTTCCAGTGTTCTCCACACAGAGCTCAGATCAAAGGAACACTAAGAGCAGAGCTCAAGCTACACATGTGTTTTTCTTGATTCCTGATAAGACTCAGAGCCGCTCTTTGCATCTAATCACACCCCCAGTTGTCCTAAAGATACAAAAACACTGTATACAAGTAAACAATTATCTTTCATTCAGTGTTAATGATGTGGAGTGATTTTATGTAATCGTAGCACTTTAACATCTTTTATCAGAGCCACTGATGACTTTAGGAAATAATGACTATGGTGGGACGTCTGCGCTCTGATGGCTGATATTAGCCCGTGAAACCAAAAAGGAACAAAAAAACTTTAATTTTTGCTGATTTCATGCAGACTTCAAACTATGATATCGAAAGAAAAACACAGAAAATTGCACACGCTTCCTTTGATCACGCCAAAAGTGACTCAGAGCTGGAAGCTTCTTCTTTGCCACATCATTAGATTTAAATTTTAATCTCACTACAGTAAGTTTAGACCAGATTCTTTCAGGACAGTGAGTGGAGAAAAAGTGCCGTGGGATTCAACCATAAGTGCCTCTCTGGGGCGAATACGAGTTACCACCATCGGGACGGAGCTCCAGCGTACGACCTTCGGGGCCTCCTCATGCAGAGATCTTTACCTTCCAGTTTAACTACTGAACTAATCCAGGAGGTGTGTGTGCGTGCTTCTTGTGTGGAAGTCATCATTGCTGTTGTTTTACAGCTTTCTTGTTAATATATGTAATGTCTGTAACTGTGATGTCCTCTTTGTTGTGGTTGTGTTTATCTGATCGCTGCCACAAAGTCAAAGAGAGTTTCTGAGAGGATGATAAAGGCTGCAGGCTCTCAGGATAGATGAACGAGGCTCGTTTGTGTGCACATACCCCGGGCCCGTTAATCAGACACTCTGATTGGCTGTGACAGCATCACTGGAGATAATAGGAGAGTCTGATTCAGGAGCATTTCTCTGCACATCTAAAGATGGTGGATGAGAACTGATCAGTAATGTGCTAATGCAAAAGTGGATCCAAATTGTTTCCATATTTATGAAGTAAACAGCTGACATAGACAATCAGGAACTTGCTGGAACGTCCTGTTTCTCTTGTTTCACAGGGGAAGAGAGCGTGTTTCCAGCTGCAGTCACTGTGGAGTGAGAATATAAACCAGTGTGGTATCTGGGAGTGTACGCAGGTTTCAGAGGGTTAACTTGGACTCAGCGGTCACTCGCAGGACTGCGAAAAGTCGCCCACATAAACAAAAATCAGCCAGTATTGTTGTTTTTCTGGTGAGGTTGATTTTTACACCGTAATATAATTCTGTATAATCGGCATGTCATGGAAAACCGGACTGTGTGTCACGACCACGCGAGTTTCCACCGCGGGTGAAGGATTTGGGAGGACAAACTCAGAGTGTGAACCAGATGGGCTTTGACTTCTGAAACGTATTTGTTATTGTGTTGGAAACAGACAAACCGCAGTCGTCCGCGCTGTGTTCCGACTGCTTAGAATTCCTTTCATGGACTGTGTGAATGTGCCGCGCTCCAGCAATGATTATATGTTCTTTTTTGCTTTAAGGTGCACACAAACACGGCGCTGTGCTCTCGCCACTGGCAAATTGTGGCTTGATCCTTGTTTGACAAACACATTTGTCTGTGTGAGACCACACACACACACACACACACACACACACACACACAGAAGATTGCTATGTGTGCAACAGCAAAACAAGACATTAGCCGGTTTGTGATGAGAAACAAGATTGTGTTTTGTGCAGTTCTTTGAGCACCGAATTAAAACATTTTTGTAATCCAGACTTATGAAAATATGCAGACGAGTAATTACATTCCACTCCAGCATTTATACAAATATGTACTTTATGTCTGTTACTAAAAACAAAAAGGAGGTTATTCAAAATAAGACGTCAACAACAATCACCGTCACTGAGGAGGCTCGTTCCAGATACAAACCCCCCCTGACACCCTCGGCTCAATCAGCATGCAAAATATACAATATTGTTTATAGTTAATGAAGCCATGCAGATTTTCACCTCCATACAAAGAGTATTTACAAACGCTCAAAGTACATCGTAACCTCACGAGTTATCAACATGAAATTTTCAGGCTGTCAATCAAATCAATTTAAAGACGATATCTGGCCTTTGCCTTGGCCTATCGCCGCCCGCTCTGAGCATCAGTATCTTGGGATATGGAATAATTTGGAAAACTTTCTGGGGTCACATGACTCCATGAGGGATAGGCGGCTGTTCAGAACAAGCTACAGCGTATTGTTAGGGGGCTGGAGTCTGTCCCGGCTGTCATAGGGCGAGAGGCGGGGTACATCCTGGACGGGTGTAGAATCAGCAGCTAACCCGACATGTTTTTGGACTGTGGGAGGAAGCTGGAGTACCTGAACAGAACCCACAGGCAGAACCTGCACACATGCAGACTGGATTTAACCTTCTTGCTGTGAGGCGACAGTGCGAACCACCGCACTAAAATCACTGTACAAAAACTGTCTGCTCACTCTCAGAGGGCTGGCAGGGATAACGGTGACCCCCGCCTGCCCAGCAAATTTTTATTTTGTCTCAAATCAGCCAACACGAGGAAGAGCTGTCACGAGACGCTAGTCTAGCCTTCCATCATCACCATCGTAACCACACCGACAAATATTTTTGGTGTTTTTTCTGAACGCACCTCTCCGGGGAGACAGTGAACGCAGCGCCACATTCCTTCATGCTTTCCTCTCTCATTAAACAAATGATTCCTTTAAGCTGCTTTTACTGCTCTGCACGCTTTGCACGTCAGTAAACCTACATTGTAATACACACGTGTGTGTTTTTACACTTGTCTCACAGCTCGAAGATTCACTCTTACTGACGGCACAGAGGTGTCGGTTCTCCTTTCATTCTGAGCACGATGTCAACATCAAACAAAGCAGTAATTATGCAATAAACTATTAAAGGCTGCGTGTCTTCAGACCGCTGTTACCAGGTGTGGGACGGTTTTGCCTAAAGCTTTGTTTGGGTTGTTGTCTTTGATTGGGGTGCTGCTCTCCTCAAACCAGTCAGGAAGAATGTGGGGCAGAGTGCGGCATCACGATGAGACTGTTGGGAGCCCTGAGCTGGCACGGCGCTCTTGTAATTGGCATGTAAACATATTTGATTTGGTTTTCAAGCCTAGAACTGCAAACAGTGATGAGCATGCACAGGTTTGTGCAAACAGAGACACACGCGGCTCATCAGGACTTGGACCTGAAGCTTTCATTTGAGGGTGTTTACGTTCACACTGGGTGGATATTTTTTATCCAGTCATTTTCATATTAAGGAGTTAACAAATTAACATGAACTAAACAAACCCTCAGAGGTTCTGTACCCCCAACCCTAACCAATCAGAATAGATCAGCTTTCTTTTCATTGTTCTCCCAAATCTGGGCAATCATCAAAACTTCTCCATCACCAATGATGACTTAGTCCTGACCATAAGTCTGGTAGGTTCTCAGCCATCCAGGTCATGGTCGTCTAAAGGCAACCGGACTTGTCGCTGCACCGCCACATCATCATGTGAGTCTTTAAGGTCACATGGGTCAAGATGTGAATGGTGGGAGGGATCTCAGAGCTGTTACAGACGGCTGACAGTGGGTATCATAGGCCACCCCCTCTGTTCAGCATCGGTCAGTACAGTTTGCAGACGACACCAACTACCACACAACAACAAGGTAGCACACTAGACGTAAAATACCTGGAGCTTTCCATCAGCTATTAGAACTGAAGAAGCCTTTCACATAATTTTTAAGTCCATGAAATGTATTCAATCCAGTTGCCTTCAACTGAAGCACTTTAGACAGCCTACCATAAAGTGTCTCAGCGACAAAACACCGGTCTTTGCATTGTGGTCCAAAATCTGGCACAGGTCTTCAGCTGGTTGGGATCTGGTGGCTGATGAAGATGAAAACAATATGAATCCTATTTATTGAGGTCTCATGCACTAGAGACGGGGCCATTTCCATCCTGGAGGTTTCATAGAATAAATGTGATTACTCGCCTCAAAAGCTTCGTGTTTGTTTGCAGTGACGTTCCTTCTGAGGGGGAAAATGGACCCAAACCCTGCCAATAAGATGCCCCCACAGAGTAACACATCCCCCAGTCTCTCCTTCATCTTTTGCGGAGAATTATTGCTTTTCAGTTTTCATTTGTCAGCCTATCAGCAACTCTCTGAAGTTACCATAAAGTACAGATTAACTAGTACAAATTTAGTATTTGGTATTTGGTAAAACACAGGATGATAGATTCTCCATAACTCCTGCAGGGCTCCTCCCTATGAAACACACTTCTGTCTCTCCCCTTCTTTTGAAATGAAGCCACCTCCAGTGCAGATACAGCTTCAGCTCACGTCTGTATGTTAGAAAAGTTCTAACATTTGTTAAACTTGGTAAAAAGTGTCTACTTTAACCATTTTCATAAAACTAACCAATTAGAGCCTAAAGCTAACCAGAGTGAAAGCGGAGCTTCAAAATGGTCCCGGACACGAGCTGAACTCGAGTTTTGTGGTCTAAAGCTGTGTTTGTTACACTGCAGCTCCTCCACCCTGGATACACTCCTGTGTATTCTGAAGCACACTTACACGGCTCATTTCAAATATCAGATATGACTGTTTAATTGGACGACATGCTGGGCTTCTGCCAACAGTCTCACAGCAGGTCTGGGAATACTCATAAAGTTAATTGATTGATTGATGTCCGTGTCCACGAGCTGAAGTTTTTCAGCTTTAAGGGGCATGAGGCATTTTGACTGCGGTCTGAGTCCCACATGGAACCGATCAGTGACAGTTTACATCAGTGCGCAAATTGTTGTTTTTTGGGACTGTTTCACATTTTGCCATGAGACCAGGCTGTTAACCTCTAAACATCCACCAGGTTACCAGTGACATGGGAACTGTACGGTAAAGATGACTTCTGGCTTCATTTGGGTAAAATGCAAAGTCACCTGGTGGATATTAAAAGGTTACATTTTAATAAGAGCCAGAAAGCCTTCAGATTCAAGCCGCTGGATAGAAGCACTGAGTGGGTGCTTCTCTGTACTGGCTCCCAGTGAAGCCAGGTGAACCTGATTCATATGTTAGTTATGCTGCTATAGGCTCAGGGGACTTCCCATGATGCACCGCCCACTACTTCACATTTATTTGCACTACTGCATGCCATGCTGTCTTCTCATATCATTCTTCCCTTTATCCCCCCACTGGTCGTGGCAGATGGGTGCCCCTCTCTGGTCCTTGTTCCTTTTGGAAATCTCTTCCTGTTGAGGAGAGTTCTTCCTCCCCACTGTCGCCAAGTGCTGCTCATAGGGGATCACCTGATTGTGTGTTAGGTTAAAGACTTTACAGTATAACCCAATAAAGTGCCTTGAGATGACTGCTGTTGTGAACGGGTTTGTCAAATATGGTGCTCAAAACTGTGTGAAAAGATCAACTGGCTCAAACTGTGGATCTCAGACTGGTTCTCACAGAGATACAGACCATATTCCACGAAGCCAGATGTGATATTATCAGCTTTCACTGGACACCTGAGTGAGAAGAACAATAGCAGCGTGATTCCGAATCAATGCGTCCCTTCAGGTCTTTACTGCTCCATATGGAAGTGTGCTGTCATTCCTCACACTTGGCAGGAAAACCAGCAGTCTCCCTTTCTGCTCGGAGCATGTGGGTTTCTCCCTTTGTTCCATCTGAAAGTGCACTTTTTCACTTCCAACGTCCCACCGCTTTTTACGACACACTTCCTGCTATTTTCAAGTCTGGCGTGAGAGCTGTTTACTCAGCAGCACGGACAGTGAGGAAGAGGAGGGTTGATTTTTTTTACCTGTCAGTCATGAGTAAACTGCATTGATTAGGTTGCAACTGTAGATGTGCTTACCACAGGACATGTGACGTGTGTGTGTGTGTGAGTACCTGTAAGGTATTATGGAGGCCGCTGCTGCTAATAAATGAAATGAAGCCCGAGTGTGGGAGACGAGGGGCGACTCAGGAAATAAGAGGAAGGCTGGCACAATGGAGCGGGGTCGCCGTGCTGATTGTCATTTCTGGCCACCACACCACACCTCCACATTCACAATAGACTGCATCCGCTCTGAGAGGCAGCCACGCCGCATACAGCAGGAAACGGACTCAGGATGAAGAAAATATTGGCCGCCCGAACGCAGGCAGAAACACTTAGAATGAAAAGCTAACTTAACAAGTACCTCACAGAAGTAGCAGCGACTGCAATGGCTCCATCCAAATTTCCCATTTATATTCAGCAGCAGCCGGACGGCGGTGAGAAAATGTATGAGTGGAGGAGCAGAAGTAATGTAGCGCTACCAGTCCACTCCGCTGCATGAGCACATTTCATTTCCCATGCATAAGATATTGCAGAGCAGTGTTTGGATAACGCAGGCCTTCCTCTCCTCACTCTATTGCCTTTAGTCATCCACAGAATCAGAAAGGATCACTGGATTCAGATTTAATCCCACGCTGCAGTGTGTGTGTGTGTGTGTGTATATATGTATATATGTATGTGTGCACACCTGTGTGAATAAAAGTAGGTTACCTGTCAAAGGAACTTTTTTCACCGTTCTGCTGCCACTAATAAAATATAAAACAGAGGTGGATGCAAACAAAGGTGTTTTTCTTCCAAGTGTCGGGTTGAAGATCTTTGTCTTTGAGCCTCTACAGGTGTAAAAACTCTGAATGTGTGTAACCAGGCAACTGGATGTTGGCCCTTATTCAAGCTGATAATAGTACTTGTATGATGCAAGTGAGACGTTTCAGCTGCTCTCTTACAGTCTGATCGCTGTTTAAGTGAAAGTGCATTCAGAATAAATGAATTCCAGCCGGCCTCTGCAGGTTTACTGCTGTCTGTTCCAATCGAGCAGCAATGAAGCGCCGAGAGCTGCAGTTTCTCTGATGTCCTCTAGAGGCCGGCTGCAGCAGTGAGTCAGTCCCCGCAGACTCCCACGTTAAAAAACTTTCCAGCAGAAATAAACACGTTTGCAGCCTGATACAAAAACTGCTTTGGCCTCTGTGGATCGCTTATCATAACAGGGTGAATGTTCTATAACTCACCTGTTGGGATCGCATTAAGGTTTAAGGTCCTGCACATTACCAGCAGCCACAGGTGGACCAACAGTAAACACATAATGAAACCTGCCCACCTCTGAGGCTGAGGTTCTACCCAGAGGTCACGCTATCCAAATATTTGAGACAAAATGCTCTCTGTTATTTTGGCACAGAGAATAACAGAGACAAATCAGACACACTGTTAAGAAGAGAGCATCGGCAGTCTGTCTCTTTAAGAACCTTAAACAAACTGTAGAGTCCTCCATCGCGGTCTGCTGGAGCGTCTGTGACCTCTGCAGGGTCAGAGTTCGTACGGCGGGATTTCCTCTGGATGACGTGACTGCTTGCACGAGTCCCACATTCAGAGACTTCTGGTTTGTGTTTCCGCGGCTGGGAGGACGCTGCTAAAGCGAGCGTGGCAGCAGAGGGACGGTTTTTGTCTCCGGGGGGAAGACGTGACCTTTATGCAGCTCATACTCACCTTCATCTTTACACTGACCTGTTATCTGTGACCTTCATGTGCAGCGTGCTGGTCCAGGATCAGGAATGTGCATGTGCAGGCTTTATGTGCGTATTATTTCAGTGCAGAGGAGCAGAACTGTGACTGGGTGCTGCTGCTCTGGATGGAGCAGACGCTGCATCTCTGTGCGTACGCCACCTTTCACATCATACGATCATCACGGCTGTCATTACAGCGTGTTGCAGGTCACATTTCCACCACGTCCCCGCAAACAGGAACTGCTTTGGATTTAATTCCTCTTTCGTTCTGAAGTAGTTTATGTTTCTGTGCATGTGTACTTCTAATGGCCTTTAACTCCCTGTTATTTTGCCACTCAGATTTATGAGCACCTTTTTTATTGCACTTTCCAGCTAATTAAAGGTTATTTTATTCTCAATTATTTCCTTGTCAGTTTGTGCAGTGTTCTGCTGCAATATCAGAGCAGAATAAACACGATGTTATTTTTAATGAGCGCTTTTCGCACTGAGACGTTAACGCTCTCGTTAAAAGAGACTGCAGTCAGGGCTAAGCTGTTAGCACGCTCAAGTTAAAACCTCAGGCACAAGTTCACACTCCAGGAAACATTTCAGAGTGCTTCTGCTTTTCCTCTAACACCCAAACAGATGCTCTGCCAGGTGATAATTAAACACTTTTAAATGGCTGATTATTGAGGGAGGGTTTAATTCACTCTGCTTCCATAAGTTTACTTACAGTCAGAACAAATTCCAGCTTTTGTTTCAAAAGACTTGCAGCCTGATCCCTTCCAAACTCTGAGCGATGTTAGTAAATCACCTTTCCCTCAGCTTTGGTGTTAGATTGTTTTTGGTTGCTTGTTATCGTGAACGGATTAACTTATTGGAGGTTTGTTTTGGTTGTCGCGCTGTCTGCAACGAAAAGATGGACGAGAAATGCCCATAAACACACAGAAGCGGGTGATTGTACATGATTATTTCCCGTGTTGCCGTGAGACTGGACTTTTAAGTATCTGATCACAGCGTTAGTTCATCACTCTGGCTGTTGGTCACTTAAAGAGCCAAATTTGAGGAACCGTGTTGGAGAGGCGGTCTTGGATGACCCCCAATCAGTACCGACTCATTTCCAGTCCGTAGACTCTGTGAGACTCTTCCTGACCCTCTGAGACCCACAGCCACACCTTTGTCTTTCACACACCTGTGACTGGCTGCCGTTTCATCACAGTATCATCAAGCTTTACATCAATCAGAACAACTGAAAATAGATTTTCATGCATTTTGATAGAGGACACGAGACATTAAAGCGACAGCGAGAAGAAAATCTTGAATTTTTGCTTATTTAATAAAATAATTCTCTCTGTCGAGCGAATACCTCATCCCTAACCGCCAAACCGGACTGATGATGCCAACGAATCAAAGTCACGTTTATAAAATAATATAAAAATAATGAAACGGATGGACAGATTAGACATATTCACATCACAATGATCCGTAAACAGATCAGACGGGGACCTCAAAATCATTCTTAAACCTCAACTTTGACAGAAAAGTTTTAAAACTGCCAGAAAATGTGCAGCCAAATGTTTAATGAGCAAAACCAAACCAACAGCAGCAGCTGAAGCTCGTTTGTGAGTGCCTGTGAGGATTAACGGGATCTTTGTGTCAATGCCGCTAACGTGGCTCCACGATGGCGGTACAAGTGTCATCATATACCCAACACGAATCAGTACTCATGTGTCTGCACAGCAGTTCGTGTAATGTTACCCTGCTGAGACCCACAACTGGCTTTTTCCCTATAAAGATGCGATTTTTTAAAAAAATTATCACAAAACTTCGCGCATCCAGAATCAACACGGCTTCAGCTAATTGTATCTGTCACTCAAAAGGAGCGTCTGAACGGGAGACATCAGCCCGTTAGCCTGAAAGGAACTACATGAACCATGTGACTCGCTGGTGTCTATAAACTCTGAGTTGCTATTCCTGTGAATCAGACGCTCTGATTGGCTGTGAGGGCAGTAAAAAAACTGAAGCCAATCGGAGCATCTAAGTCAATAACACGTCTCTACTGATTGGCTGGATGGAATAAGTAATAAGCACCAGAGCAGCTTGTTTTTAATGATGAAGGAAGTGACTCCGATAATCCGGGACTTGGAACAAAACGTTCTGTCTGCTTCCTGAAGCATTGTGGAGTTAGCATGATATCCGGCTTTGAAAGGGTTTCTTTCAGCCAGCATCACGGCATCAAGCTGACTCTTATGATGCTTCACCACTGACAGACCCAAACCTCACGCGGTGCATTTCCTCCAAAAATCACTTTAACATGTTTACACACACAAAGCCGAAGGTGGGCCCACAACTCATCCGGCCCCGGGGGGTCCCCAACTGGGATAATTTGGCCATGGAACGAGCAAACGAACCGGAAAGAAAATTGATCAATAACTCGTCTCAGTGAGTGAACAGTTATCGATTGCACTTGTAGATTCTCTGACCTTAGTTCCTTATTTACAGTCGTGTGTAATTACTGAGGGGAACTCCACGGCAGGTTCACCCGAGATCGCTGCGCAGATTTTAAAGGACAGCTTGGAGGATTTTCACATCAAGGTATCAGTAAATTATCACACCCCGTTAAAGACAAGAGGTCATTTATGCAAGTTTATTAGGCCAAACGGGGTCACGGCGTGATGGTGCCGACTGCACGTGTTGTATGTGGTGCTTTCTTCTTCTGGTTTCAGTTTCTGGTCACAGGAATTCTTTGTGTTTGGGTCTTTGGATTTGCAGAGTTAGGACATTTCTCCTCTGTGCAGAACTGCTGACACAGAACTCCAGAAAGGCTCGTTTCTATTTAGGGAATAACTCGCTGATTAGTAGGTCAGCTAAACAGCCCGGGGGCCGGCCGGCAGCAACTCGGGGCCGGGCCCCGGTCTGGGGACCTGGCTTGGAAATGACTTAGAGGACGCTGTTGTTGGCTTTTGTGACAAAATGCTTCGACTGGCTCGTGCGTCACAGCACATTAACAGTGAGATGTAACAGTCAGGTCCAAACATGTGGCGTAAACCACCCCCTGCATATCATTTGCATGACATTACCACAGACCTTGACCATAAGGACCGGGAAGAGAGCCAGAAGAGGCACGCAAAACAAAATGTAAGGGTGCCAGATACAACAAAGCAGAGTGAGTGTTCAGGGACTTTTTAGTTTGATGGTGATGGAAAAACAAAGGGCAGCATTTTGGCTCTGTGATGCCCTTACAAGTTTATAGTCGTCATTAAGAAAGAACAGCATGATGTGAAAGCTCCACAACATTCCATATTCTCATTTTCCCATGAAATGTGACCATATGTGAGCCTAAATGGACAAGAGTCCATTTGCTTTTATATTACCCTGCTCGACTCAAGGTTCTGAGCGCAGCTGCCTTCGACCTGCCGGGAAATTGCACCTGAAATTGGTCCTGCGGTCTGAGTGGCTTATAAGCCACCTCGAAGGTATGAAAGTAAATGAAAGCGGCAAAGAAACAGCCTCTCCACTTCTCTATAGCCACCACAGGCGGGTCTCTGTAAGAATTTCTCGTCTGCCTCCAGCGACCGGTTCCCAGAGAAGGTCAGCGAGTCATGAAGAATCCAAAATGGAAGCCAGTGTCCATTTTCTTTGGCCACAAGTGCATGTATGAATAAATCCCAGATCCCGTCTTTTCTTCTCTTTCTGTAATGCAGCCTCTTGTTTTCAGTCGCCCTCTCATTGCAGTAAATGGGTTTGGGTTTTGGTATGTGCTGCCTGCTCTCTGGGAGTGAATGGAAGAGTTTGAATTTCACTGATCTAGGCACAAAAATGAATAGAATTATGCGCTGGCTTTCATTATGAATTGAAATAGATCTTTTTTTTGTGTGTTCTCTGTCTCTGGGGTTTTCAGACAGTGAATGAGCAGGAGATATGTCTTGCTTAGTGGACCTAAGCCTCGGCGATAGAGAGCCAGTGACTGCAGGCTGGAAACCCGGTCGTGTATCGGTGCCAAGCGCTGGAGGAAACGTACCTTTAGTGGTTAGTCTTTGGAGAAGAGCCAGCGCTGTCGGCCATGCTGCTGCTCTATCATTACAGTTTCAGGCCTGCAGCGCGTTAAGGCTCTAGATGTTTTGTATCAATCCATACCTCGACGCTCCACTGTGCTCGATAAGGCCAGATTTAACATGCAGTTCAGGTCTCCGGCTCATAAAATTGAATTAATACGTAACCTTTTGCAGCTAAACCGGCCTTTGTGCCAAAATCTCATTTTCAGAGAACACAGAGCTCGAGGGCTTAATACTCCAAAAGCAGAAGGTTCGAATTTAGATTCAAATCAAAGAACGTATTTGCCTTTACTTAGGCTCTTAATTTCCATCTCCATCGGCCCTCAGGTACTGAATAAATTACTCTTGCACGCTTTTGGATGGATTACTGAACGGGCCTACCCTCTGACCCTGCCCAGAGCCTGTGTTTGGTCGACTTTCTAACAAGAAATATTAATCGTTAATAAAAATAGCTACAAAGTGAATACAAAATAGCTCTAAGGCCTTCTAATCAAGCAATTCAGATTATGAATTCAGCTCTAACTGCCCAAAATTTGTACTTTCAGAATTATGAATAAAACTTTAATCAACCGTCTTTGATTAAGAAGCGTACACAAAAGAAGAGAGTAGCAGAGACTGTGGAAGGTCGATTTGCAGAGAAAGGCAGAGCGAACAGTGAGTATTTATGTGTACTTGTACTGCGTGCCTCGGTGGAGGTTTGTTTTCAGTGCCATTTGTTTGTGTACCACGAATAAAATCTGTTGGAGGGGCGGAGCACGAGCGAGGGAAGAACTTATTTGATTTTGGTGCAGATCCATCCATCTTCTTAACTGCTTATTCAATTCAGGGTTGCAGTGGGGGGGGGGGGTGCTGCTGCCACTGTACGCCCTTCGTTCAATTCACAGTCAGCAGTTAACCTACCCGGAGAGAACCCACACAGAGAGAACAAACTCCCCATAGGAGAGACTGAGGACGCCGGTGGGCTTGAACCAGGAACCCTCCTGCTGTGAGGCAACAGTGTTAACCACTGCACCCCCATACCACCTGTTTTTTGTAAGATAACGTCTGACTTTTAGTTATTTTTTAGTCTGTGCTCCTCTTTCCTCAACCCCCAAACTGACTGAGGCCATTCTGTTGGAGGTTTCTTCCTGTCAAAAGGGAGTTCTTCCTCCCCACTGTCACCAAGCGCCGACTCAGAGGGATGCTGATAATCTCTCTTTAACTTGCAGTATAAATCACTTTGGGACAACTATTGTTGTGAACTGGAACATTAAAAAAATGAAGTGTATTGTTCAGTGCTGGGCAGCTGGTCTGCTTATCTAAGCATTCTTCTCCTGAACTAGAAACAGCTGCTGAAACGAGGTTGACGAGCGCCATGAGAGCGAACTGAAACAGTCAGAGCCGGGTGTGGGTTTCTACTTTATCGTCTCTTAGTCATCACCCTTTGATAATCCACGGTCATTTGATTCGACGTACATATGACCTCAGAAGTCTGGGTTTCCTGAAGGAAGCGGGAAGGCTGATGAATATGAAGCTCGGTTATTAAATATGAACAGTGGGCGCTGACAAAGAGAGGAAGCCTGATTAGCTGTGGATTACAGCAGCGTGATTTAAGCCAGAGATGCTGCAGGTCTACGAGCGGTTACGAGCTACGCCAACATGTTGCTGGGTGAAACCTTTCACTCCCGCCTCGCCGGCTTCACAGCCAGCTGAAATATGGCGCTTAATGCAAAACACTTTCAGGTGGAGAGCGTTTGACTCTTTCCATTGTTGAGAAGGCTGAGTGTTTAAAATCCAGCGGGGGGGAGGTTAGGATATGACAGAACTGTCACAGGCAGCCCAGCCCGAGCTGCAGCCGTGCCCTTGAGAGGTGCTCTTAAAAACAGCGGTCGTCAAGTATGCAGCAGTATAATTGGAATATTAGATAAACTCAAAGAAATGTGAGTTATGACAGCCGCCTTGAAGGAGAGGCAATAAAAACCTCCCCTCGCAGTTGGAGGGTGAGGTATAAAGGGAGGTGGAGGAGAGGAGGGGTGATATACACTCTGCCCTCCCCAACCCTGATTTTCCACAGTGATTGGAGGCCCTCCGCAAATGATGAGGGAGGCAGCTGTGAGGGCGCAGAGGCTCTGCAGGTTCACGGCAAAGTCAACACCGTCCAATCCCTCTAAAGCCTCACACCGCTCGCCGCAGAGCAGCATGCCAAAATAAAGCCGAGCCCGCCCGCGTACGTGAGCATGAGTACGTATTAATGTGTATCAGAGCTGTGCTTCCCACTGCCTGTGTGACGAGCGCGCGCGTGTGTGTGTGTGCGTACTTGCTTTCTGATGGCTTGATATTTGAGCGTACCTGTGACACGCTCTTCGCCAGGATGAATCTCAATCTCTCGATATCTGTAAGCAGCTCTTTCCTGTGAGGATTTGTATGTGGATTTTCTCCCTGCATGAAGGGTTAGCGCATGATTGACCGCAGCGTGAATTTGCACACAGCGTTCTGTTTGTAATATCGCTCCCTCTCAACCCTGTTTAGACTGGCACCAAGCCTCGTTTAAGGGATGACTGCGGCGATTTTCTTTATCCCACTGCAAACAAATGCTGTGAAACGACCAAAACCAACAACGTGTCTGCCCGTTTTCCACTCCGGCTTCTAATGAAGACATGAATCTTTAAGAACAGCGCACTAATCTCAGGTTTCATTTAAAAAACAGCCAATTCATTTCCTAAATTATCTCAACATTGTTCTGTTTAGCAGCCTTTGCACTCCCATGGTGTCAGATACTGTTGTTGGCATCTCAGAGTTACACACAGCCTGTCCTCTGCTGTCACAGCGTGACACACCAGGTTATGACAACAGTGAGACACGACTCACTCCTTAATCATCAGTTAGGACGCTTGTTAAGAACCCCTCTGTGCCTCATTTAAAGTGTCATTTTGCACAGTCTGTACTGAACCAGGTCGTTTGTGGTGCCTAAAGCTAACCGAGGAGAGGAAGCCGAATTAAAGTGCAAAAGATCCCAAATGAAACCTGTGGGGTTTAAACACACTTTCAAATTTTGGTTAAAGGAATAATTGGATGCTTTGAGATTTTAGCTTTCTTGTGAGGACTGATGTCACTGCTGTGGCTGAAGCTATCACTAGCAGCTAACTAGCTTAGCTTAGGATAAAGACACAGGAAAGAGGCTGCCCCAACAAATCTGTGGCTCCCCGTACTCAAAGGTTTACATTCAGCACAGAGACGTGCAGGAGGATCAAAATGCTGTTTCTCTCTCACCTCGATATGAAAGAAGAGTTAGAAGTTAAACTGCAGGGAACATATAAGAATCAAACCTATGCACTAGTGCCAGTAAATATAAAAAGTGCAGTGCAGTACCAGAGATGTACATGGATATAAATATAGAACAGCTTGTGAAATATACATGGACACTAGTGCAGTAAAGTCAGCAGCATTACAGATATGACTGTACTGAGTCCTTGTGTGCAGCCAGCTGAGAGAGAGTTCTTGTGTGAGTGGGTGTGCTGCAGTCCAGGGGTGGAGGGCAAAGGGTGGAGGTGGTGGACAGACCTCAGCCTGGTGAATAAAGCCGTTTGAAGGTCTGGTGGAGTGAGCCCGGAGGCTCCAGTACCTCCCCCCTGAAGGCAGGAGGCCGAGGAGAGGGTGGGAGGGGTCACCAGTGATGCTGATGGCTCTACAGGGGGGGTCTGCGTCCATACCCAACAGTGATGCAGCCTGGGAGGACGCTCAGTGGTGGCCCAGTAGAACAGGCACATAATGGGAGGTGGGAATAATTAGAGGGATACGCTGAATATCATTTTTGTGGTTTTCCAAACTTCTAGTCTTATTTGGAGAATAATAATTATTATTTTTTATCATATTTAGCTTGTGTGCGTCAGGTAGATATATGTGCATATTTCTCTCCACCTGCTGGCTTTGATGGAGAATATTTTTAGAAATTGGAGAGCTGGGGTTGGAGTTACCGTCACTGATGAGACCTCAGACTGTTAACAGCATCGTTATTTACACCAATCACATTTACCCACAGATTTAAAAGCCACGTTCAAAAGACCAGCACACAACAAACTGCTCCAACCTCCACTAAATGTTAAAGCTTGGAATGTGAAGCATATCATAACAAACTGATCAGAATAGATGTTTATTTTACTTTACAAGAGAAAAAGCTTTGTTACCGCCAGTCAAAGGAAAGCACGGAACTTGAATTTCAGATCCTGTGGACTTTCATCCAGATGCTGTAAAACATTAAAGAGTATTTGTTGCTCTGAAAAGACCAGCTGAGGTTCTTCAGGGAACCCTGGTGCACATGTTAGTGGCCTTTGGATTTTAGCATCAGTTACAAATGGAGATATTGACACCCCCACCGCCCCGCCCACGCCCCCCGGGCTCAGTGTGGAGAACTCTCTGGACATGCTCCATGTAAACAGACAAGACACTGGGTTTGATTGGAGACGAGCAGCCTTCCTCTAATCAGCCCTCCATTCTCTCCGGGGTTTCTGTTTCCAAGGCAGCGGCGTGCTATTCACACTGCTACAGAAATAGACCCGATAATATTGTGAGTGAGCAACAGAAGAACAGAATTTCTGCTCTAAAGGACATGCATCAAAGTATTTTCAATTATTAGAAGAAATAAAATGAAATAATAATATAGCTGAGATGATTTGTTATTCAGGACATGGCGTCCAGAAGATAAATCCTAATCTTTTGGAATATTGTACTCTTGGATTTACTGAAAACTGGTGCTTTTCTCTGCCATGTTCGGTCTCAGCGAGCATGCGCACTGAGCTGCCGTCGGAGCCAGCTCCGAGTACGCGCCTCCAAAACTTTTCCTCGCCAAGCTGGATGACTTCCTGATGGCTCCCTGTGCACATTCTGATATTACAAACAGACCATTTTGAGGGGGATTTGCTTCTCACATGCTGCATATTTAATAATAATTGTGTAAGAGGAAACATGCATTTTGGGCTGGAGTCTGTGCTGCTTAAATTTACAAATATGAGCACACCATCAGTGCTGGGGGCTCAGCTGAACCAAGCAGCTGAAGATCAATCCTGTGTGGAGCTGCAGTATTGTGTCTTCAGGTAAATAATCCCGCTGTGATCAGTGTGATGTCGGCATTTAAAAACGTGAGTGGACCGGCTGGATTGACGTACCATAAATGTATGTTTATCTTCATAATAGTTACCAATTTTAATGCATTTTATAGCATTTATGTTGAATATTTGACTATGAAATTAAAGAAAAATGTAAAAGCTGCTTTCAAGCTTCACCCACCTGCTCCATCCTCCTTCCCAGCGGTGGTCCGTGTTTATGATTTCCATAAAAATATGAAGTCAGTTAGCTGACATCATCTTTTCTGTTCCAGATCTTCCAAATATCGGAAGCATTTATGGAGAACAACGGACAAGTCCAGGTATTAGAAATATTTGAGTGCTTACTCACCAAAATATGATGTCGTTCACCCAAAAGCTAATTTGATGGCGCTGTATTCTCTGACCTCGAGTGGACAAAGCGTTGTGTGGCGCGGGTCTCCTCAGGCTCACCGCCGTGCTGCTTCAATCGTGGCCACAGCGACTCTGACCACAGCGGCCTGCTAATGCGCACCGCGGAGAGCGCCGGGGTCGCTCAGCAGGGAGGCTGAAAGCCCGGGAACGCGGCCCGAGATGAAGCACGCAGATAAGACTGAAACTGAAAGGTTTCTTTCACTGCTCAGGAACAGCATAGATTACATAACTGAATACAAAACAGTAATAAATATGTTTTAAGATAACGTGTGTGTGTGTGAAGGGTCTACATAAGATCAGAAACACACACTGATAAATCTCCATTAAACTGGCTCTACTACACACTGCCCCAAACCAAATAAAAAGAAAGAGTGTCCGAAGTAAATACTGCACAGGAAATACTAATAAAACAGTAAAAACTAAATTAATACACAAACAATTACAAAGGATTACTGAGGATCTGAGGCTACATACTGGGTAATGTTGGGTCCATATTCCTGCCATATGTTGGTAAAAGTGATCAGTAAAACCATAAATCTCAATTCTAAAACACAAAGAAGTCCAGTGGAGAGGATCTGGGATCGGGCCGGAGCAGGTGTAGGTGAAAAATGACTTTTATTAATTCATTAAAAGAAGAAAGGAGGAAGCTGCAGAGAACGAGAGCTTAAAGAAAATAAAAGCATGAATGGCTTTTGTCCAGGTGGGAGTTGAACAGGCAGAACCACCTGTTAGAGTTGTGTCTTTGTGCCCATTGCTCTGTCAGGCTTCCTTTAAGTGACAAAAACATCGCTCGGCATCGATCTCTCGTCTGTTTCACGTATTCCTGGTAACTTTGGCCTATTCTCATTACTCACATGTGCTGCTAATGCTGTTTCTTTATAATTTATTTATTAATAAAGTACTTCGTAAAAAAATCATTATTTATCAAATAGCCACAGTGAGACCTGCTCAGCTGAAGACTGAATTGTGTTTCTCTGTTCTCTACATGAGGGCTGCTGCTGACCACACACCTCCAGTAAGTAATGCGAGATGGGAGGTGGGTGGAGATGGGGAGGTGGGTGGAACATTTGATGAAGAGCAGCAGAGCTTCTGGGATAATAAGGCTGATGCCTCAGAGTTTTGTAGATGATGCAAATGTTTATCTCTCAACACACTGTAAAAAATCTGTAATTGAACTGAATTTTTACTGTAAATTTTTACAGATTTTTCCGTTATTTTTTTTTAAATATGTGAAATATCAATAAAATTACAAAAAACAGTGAATTAATGTGTTTAATGTAAAATAACGTGAAGAACACGTACCTGTGAATAAACATGATTTCGACTTTTTTTAAGAGATTTTTTTCATTAATCACAGAGATGCAGGAACCCCAAGGACGGACGGTAAACGGTATCAACCACCCAAAGACACTAAGCAGAAACATTCATATGCAACAAATCTCCATAATCCCATACAGGCAAAAAAGTTGCAGCAACAAGCTTTTTTTTTTTTTTTTTAACATTGAAAGAAAATCACAGCTTGTTTTCAAAATAAAAACCCAACTCAAGCTTCAGCTGATGCATTCAGTGTCTCTTTACATGGATTTGTTCAGGAAATATCAGATATGTTGAGTCATTATGGAAGTTTTCACCACAAAGATGGTGGAAGAAACTGACTGTGCCCGATTTTAGAAGCTGAACGGGATCGGGCCTGGTTAGTACTCAGATGGGGACCACCTGGGAATATCAGGGTGGCTGTAGCTCAGAAGGCAGGGCAGGTTACCTACTAATTGGAAGGTTGGTAGTTCGATCCCTGGCTATATCACTCTGCTGGAATATTTCTGTTTTATTACAGTATTTTTTTTAACAGGGCAGATCATGTTTTATTTTGTAGTCCTGGGTTCCTTATGGTCCTTGTTTGACTCCTCATGCATGAAATTCTGGACTTTCTCCTGGAATTTTCCTTTTGCGTGCCACTTGTTAAATCTTTGGAATCTGGACCTTTACCATTGTTTGGAATCCTGCATTTGAGTCCTTTGACAGCTATAATTCTCCAATAGTGGACTTACCCAATAAACCGAAGAAAGCTTGAACCACCGGCCGTAGTTTAAACATGAGTTCAAGATGCTGAGCTTGAGTCAATCAGGAATACTGGGGCCCCTGAACACAGCAGTGGCTCCTGACCTTGGTGAAGGAAAGAACATCTCTGCAGCCCTCTGGCTGACTTCAGTACATCTGTAGCACTGATTAAAAGAACTGTGATGTCTCTATCTTTGGAGGTCAGTCTTAATGCACCTTCTCTTTATCAGGAAGGCTGTCAATGTCTTTTTTCTACTGGGTTTTGTGATGTCAGCATGAAGCATCAGAGTAGGTGTCTCAGAGCTTCATGGATGTGTTCATGTGTTCATGCTTGCAGTCGTCAAGGCTTTTGGAAGCAGGAATGTAGAGAAAGGCCCAGATGTGGAAGATTTACAGGCTTCCAACAAAGGATTTGTATTTGTAGCTTTCATGTGCCAGGCTCGTATTTTCCTTCCTGCAGGAGAAGTGACCATTTGTGCAGCACATTCACGGAGTTGTACGTTTGCCATATAACCGGTGTTTGCCAGCGTGTGTGAAGCACTGATTGGAAGGGAGTGCTGTTCAAGTGTTCTTGGTTAGAAGGAATATATGGTTTTGCTATCAGCTGAAAACACTCAACATGAAGGTTTCTAATTGAGGCTCTATGTCTGCCCTGTGACTCTCTTTAGCACGCCGTAATAAGATTGCGTGTGTACCCACCTCTACAAGCATTAAAAAACCCCTCCTGCACGGGTCCTCGTCTCTCCGCCCTCAATCGTTTACGCTCCACTGCCAAGTCAGAGGTCTAATTATGCATTTGAGCGTGAGAGTTTAATTTGCGCTTTTCATTTGGAGTGATTGGCACTCTCATAAGTTATGCTGAATGCTATTTAACTACAGCGGAGGCAGGCACGATGCTCCATCACTGTGCCACTCCACTCGCCCTGGTTATTCATGTTGCAGCTAAATGTATATTCATGTCCCTGCAAAGCCGAGTGTGTCGGAGTAAAAGGCCTCATGTTGAATTTAGAAGGTGTGTGTGTGGTGTGTGTGTGCGCGCGTGTGTGTGCGCGCGTGTGTGTGTGTGTAGGAGGATGTCTTGCAACAAATCGCCCTCTGTGCTGCTTTGAATCCAACATCACATGTTAATGCATTTACTGGGATGCGCCTGGTAGCTCCGAATGTTTCATCCAAGCTCAGGGAAGAGGAGCTAGAATTCCCAGCATTCCTTGCTGCACGGGCAAGAACTTGCATTCTTAATCTTTTCAAAGTATCAGCCTCCAGCAGTCAGTCAGTTTTAATACACCTGCTCAGCTTCAGTGACTAAACCCAACCTGTAGCTTAACTTTAAGCTGACCTGACTGTTTGCTCTAATGCGACCCCAGGATCAGAGCCAATTAGGTATAAATGAGCCCATCAGCATTATTAATAGGTGGAAATAATCAATAATCTTTCAACACACTACTCTGCAGTGGGCTGTTTTATCATTGCACTAATGTCAGGTTTTTGTTGCGTTTATTACCAACAAAAGGGAAGAATTATGAGTGAGAGGAACAAATATGTGTTGGCATGTTTAAACCTGCTATAAAGCTCTGCAGGTCACTTTATTGTAGCTCTGCTTATGCAGATGAATCGGATTAAAAGTAGCCTTTGATAATAAATAAAACCTTTAGCAGCCTAATCGTTTTTAAGATTATTTCACTTTTACTTTGAGCTGCAGAGCAGTAAGGGTGTTGGCAGTGGAAGCAAATAAAACGTCCATGCGTGGTTAAATTCTCCATTTATTTGGATCGATTATATTTATTATTTGGACTCTTTATTTGGTTTTGAATCCATAACCAGGACGGACTCGTGCCGACATCCATGGCGATCGATGTGGAGTGCATGATGCACATTTTAGTTAAAGAGATATTACAGCTTTATAAAATAATTAGGTGTACAGGCGTGAGGAGGGTCTCCAGTGATCTGATGGCTGTTAAAAGCTCAGAATCCTCCAAACAAAGACAAACATTCAGTGTTCAAAGACGCTCGAGCACACGTACACCTGCACACACCCCACCTGCACATTTTCCTCCGCTGCACCGCCTCCTTCCTCTTTGTTTCTTTTTCCAGCTTTGTCCCCCCCCCCCCCCCGCTGAAAACTGCAACACTGAACAATTTCCTCCTCAGCGGATCCCCATGTGGTCAAGCACATGAGACCCATTGCTGGCCGCTTATTACCCACCCCATTGTGTTTTTCATTTCCTTCAGACACACAAATAATTCCCTAATTAACAAACAATTTGTAAAGGGAGGAGGTAGGCAGCTGTTGGGGAGACGATTAAGAAAAAACTGCTGCACAAAGGGGTTCGGAGAAGCACCGCCAACCCATCATAATCCCGCCCGTCTGTCCGTTACCATCATAGTTAACCATGTCTAACGTTTTTATAGCACTCTGCCTCGATTAAACTCATTCTCAGAGCTAATAATGGCGCCATTTGAAAGCCATGATTGCCACATGGGGCAGAGGAGTCAGTGAAGTGTCAATCAAGCTTCGCGCAGCAGGGGTTCGGGGGAAATGTGAGGGAGCTGAAAGAACCGCAGCAGAAATAAAGAGGTGCCTTTTGTTCTCGTGTTTTTCCGCCGCCGGTTTCTGCTGATGGTGCGTGCTTCTTTTTTTAGTGCTGGCCCACTTCACATTCAGGTAACTGCATCCTCACCTGCCCGCTGCACCTGGTCCTGCTGCTGCTGCCCTCTGCACACACAGAGTTCTGTTGTTCTCACCTCTCATACAGTGAGCTATAGTATGAGGAGTCGGTGGGGGGAGATTTAACTCCCCGGGGTCTCAGCCACTGGCATAATTACTGCTGCCTCAGATCTCCTGCTATATAAAAACTGAACAAATTTATTTCTGTAAGATGCAAGCAGCAGCTGATAGATTT
Organism: Cichlasoma orientale; assembly: GCA_034780415.1. Classification (NCBI taxonomy): domain Eukaryota; kingdom Metazoa; phylum Chordata; class Actinopteri; order Cichliformes; family Cichlidae; genus Cichlasoma; species Cichlasoma orientale. The sequence continues at coordinate 60,937 of JAVDPK010001588.1, read as the reverse complement.
GTTAGTCTGTTTGAGTATGTGCAGCTCCTGTCTCTGTGGGGAAGTCAATGAGTGCACTCAGTGCACAGTGCTGTTGTTTTCTTCAGTGTTACCCTGCTTCTACCATATTTCTCCTATATTGGCTTCACTTCATTGGCCCCCTGTATTGTATCTAAAATCCTTCTCTTCACATACAAAGTCCTGAATGATCAGGCACATCGTAAAGACCTCAGAGAATCATATCTCCGAGCACTTCGCTCTCAGACTGCTGCTGGTTCCAGTAAGAGTAGAATGGGAGGCAGAGCCTTCAGCTTTCTTGTGTGGAACCAGCTCCCAGTTTGGGTTCAGGACACAGACACCCTCTCTAGCTTCAAACTTTCCTTTTTTCATAAAACTTATAATTGGATCTGGCACATGTGATCATGAACCCTCACCCCTCAACTGAGTGAGGCAGAAGGCAGCCCCTCCCTGAGCCTGGTGCTAATGGAGGTCTCTTCCTGTTAAAAGGGAGTTCTTTCTTCCAGATGTCACCAGGTTCTGCTTGTGGGGGATGGACTGATTGTTGGGTTTTCTCTCTTTACAGCAACTTCAAATCAAAAGTACAGTTAACCAGAGAGCTCACGAGTGTTTACTGTGCTCAGCACAGATGGATCGTGGGGTTTGTCCACACAGTTTGAGACCTTCCCCAGGCCTTTTTATTAGGGACAGATGTATGTGTTCTAAACATCTGGGGGGGGGAGGTGTCACCTGAATACCTTCTGAAATCTGTGCACCCTCGGGTGAAAATGTGTTGAGTAGAATTAGATTCTACCTTTAACCGTTAGCGTAGCATCTTATGAGTTCTGCTACTTTGCGACACCCTCGTCACAGGTGATTAACTCTCACTTGGTTTGCATTCGTTTTCCTCGGCGCTGCTCTGCAGCTCCCTTTCTTTGAGTGAGAAGCCATTAACATGTTAAACTGAAGAAAAAAAGTAGAAGTCAGTAGAGTACAGGAAACTGAGCAAAGCCGACCGCGCTCGCCTTCAGATCTGTTTGATTGCGGTGAGTTCCTGTGTGATAGAAACACAGTGTGCTTTGGATAAAAAGCTGCATGTTTTGTTCAGCTGAGTTATCTCTAATTTTCTCCTCTGGGTGATCCACCACACCGAAATAAATAACTCACTGTGCTAAAAATGTCTCTTTACCCTCCCAGGAGTGCGGCTTTATTTGTATTTATTCCTCAGCTCAGATCCGCGCTCATCCACAAACCTCTCTGCAGGTAGATTGCCTGGTGAATTATTAAATAAAGCAGATTGCCCTATCACAACAGAAGAATGCGAGCGGGGATGGTGTGCCATAAAGAAAACGGAGAGGAGAGATTAGGAAAACTAAAACCATGTGATGGGGTGGAGATGTCTCTGCAGAGACGGAGAGCAGATATGGGCCCCGCTCCTTTATTCATTTTGGGAGTGAAAGATAGATGAGCGTCTGAATTATTTCTAATCTTCTTTGAGGCCACGCAGCGGAGGACAGGAGAGGGGAGGATGTTTATTTACGATCTTCACCGTGGTGGTGGAGACCTGGCGTTCCTGCTGTGGGCTGAGATGCAGCGCGGAGATATTGCCTGGATCAAAGTGCTGAGGAGAAGTGGAATCTCATTTCGAGGCGACTCTTTTCTCTGCGCTCTGCTGCAGCTGCGTCCGCTCTGCGTGAGTCCACTGTGGACCTGCAGAGTCACAAAAAAGGCCTTTATCGGGCCTCTGCTGTTCCTCTTAGTCTTTCTTTTTTTCACTTTTATTTCATGTTATTTTTATCTGACCCGTGATCTCCTTTTCCTCCTCTTTGTCTCCTGCCCTTTTACAACAAAAACAAGTCAAATTTATGTCTTACGGTGGGAAATTTGGGGGTTATTTTCTGTAATGTTGCTCCAGTGGTGGATGTTCATATTAAACATGGCCAAAGCTTCAGATGATGGGGTGGGGAGCAGGACCAGGGGTCTCTGCACCGTGACTCTGTTCCCCTCTCAGGGTGGACTCTACAATAATGGAGTTTATGTGTAACTTAGGAAAATCTGTCTTAAACACTGGGGAGCTAGTCTACTCAGTATGTCACTTCCTCTTTCCCAAACTCAGTCTGATAACACCGTGACCTTCTTTATCTCCACCACCCCCACCAGTGACTCAGGGGGGCCTGTTCTGCTTCCTAAACATTGCTGCAGTCCGCTCAGTTTTGCAGCTTCATTGTAATCCAGCTGCCAAATAGATTATTACTCAAATTATGTGCAGCCATAAATGACCTCTCCTTATTAAAATGTCCTGGCATGTCTGAGGGGGAACGTTCAGAGGGAACATCATCCCCGAATATCAAAAATGGAGCTGATGAATGACCTCTTTGACACACTGGAGAAGATCCAGCAGCCATCACAAAGGGGCCAGTATAACTGAGCAGGGATGCACGAGGAGACGACCCTGAATGGGAGATTAGGTAACGTTTACAAAGATTAGACCTCGTGTGGTCATCTCGGGCTCACAGCTCTGACTGTGAACATAGAAGCCCCACCCACCTGCTGATCAAACATCTGTTTGTGAGTGCCAGCCAATCAGAAGTAGAGTAAAGGCTTGTTTCAGGCAGAGGATGAACTGAGAGGCGGCAGCAAAGCCCAGTGTTAGATAAAGAAGGCTCAATTTGACCTGTGAGTCATTCAAAGCCATTTAGCAGAAAAATATGAAAATGTCCACGTAAGTTTTCTCAGATTCTTTCTCTTTTCTGCTGACCGTGTGCACTGAAACTCTGAGAGGGGAGCAAAGGACTACAGCGAGCAGGGCTCCTTGATGTGGCTCCTCTGGGGCTGCCTTGCAGTGGGGCTGGTGTTTAATCAAACCCTTGCGTGGGACTCCCAGCAGTCCCGAGCCCCTCTGACCCCCACCATCTGTGGAGGCTTGAGCTCACAGAACTCACGTGCTCTATCCTAAGCTACCTGTCCTTGAGCACGGTGCAGCTTTTACAGCCGTGTGTGTTCAGCTGACATTGCTAATCCACACAGAACATACCTCATAAAGCACACACATGCAGCTGGAGAGAAGTGAAAAACTCTCCTCTCAAAGGGACTAAAAGTGCAAAAGACAGAGGAGACAAAAGCAACAGCAGCGATGAAGGGCAGCCGTCCAATTTAGCTCTCAGTCCGTTAGCAAATCAGGAGAAACATCATCTCATACAGTCTGCCACAAAACAATCCACTGCCCCCAATTACACAAAACTCCCAGTCTGGCTCCCTCAGCAGCAAAAACAAACCGGAGCAGGAGACACAACTGTTTTTCTAACAGCCCTCGTCCTTTAGCACCGCGCTAACTTTCTCAGAGCTGCAGATAGCGTCCAGCCCTTCTGCTGCTCTGCTCCTCATCACCGGGCCTTGACCACAGAGACGGTCTTATCAGCGTCGCGTGCGCCGCCCATCTTAAGCCTGCGCTGATGGATTTTGCTGAGAGCTCGATGGCTGGGCTTTAAGCAGATTCATATCGGAGTGATTGAATGAGCTGGGGCTTTGGTTGGCTCATGTTAGCGCCGTTGGTGCTGTTATTGCTTACGCGAGGGGAGACGGTGACACTGCTGGCGTGGTGATGGATAGAGAGGCTGAGATTTCCCCCAAGGAGGAGAGAAAGATAGAGCGTGAGGTATAAATACATATATGCATATGTGAGAGGTGGACTGGAGTATATGCATGTGACATTTATGTCATTTAAAAAGGATTTCACTCATTAGAGCCTCGAGTGAACACTTCTACTACTCCAAGCAGAGCTGCTTCTCAAGTGGAAAAACTCCCCATAATTATGTGTGAAGAGAAAACAGACGTACAAATCAAGACAATTATCATTTAGCTTAGTGAAGGACAGTTTACTGCAGTTTGAATGAGAGCTGAGATCTACATCAGGCATCTGTGCACTTTTTTAATCCCGTATTAATAAAATGAGTCATCAAGGAGGAGCTCAGAGTGAAGCTGTTTCTGTTTTTTACACTGACCTGTACGGGTCATAGTTGAACGGTCAGTGGATGTGCTCAGCTGGGATGAAAGGTCCAATCGCTGACAACGATCTGACCATGTGATGCAGCTAGGTCACCTCAAGAAGAGCCTGCTGAGGCTGTCTCGCCGAGGACGCTCAGACATATCCCAGAGCTGGACCACAGGGATCGAAGGAATGCTGTTTGCCCAACTCAGGCACGGGATTGGATATCCACTGAAGCCATCGCACACATCAGTGGACCAGAGAGAGGGAGAAGGAGGAGACAGCAGAGAGGCTGGAGGCAGCTCAAATCAAACATTTGGAGTGAGTGAGACAATAAAGACTAGAAAAGACTACAAATAATCTCTGAATCATTGAGTCAAACATCAAGTGAATGAACCCTGTTGATGAATTATCGCTTCTGTGATGCATACCATTGTGCTGATCATCATTTCAGCTTTCATTTATTTTGCCATTATTCTTTAATTAATGACTTTACTGATTGATGTTCTGCTAATTTACATGTCAGCTCAACTTAAACAGGCAAATATTGTGCTTTTCTCTCCACTCATTTATCTGCTAACTCTTCTAATGAGGTACTTTTCAAACGAATACTGTTAAATATAGTGCCAAAAAAATAAAAATGAAAGCAACACTTTGAAAAAATCTCAATGGGAGGAAATCATGCTATATATCTATGCTGATGTGGACTGGGTAATGTGCTATGAATGAAAGGATGCCACATCGTTTGATGGAAATGAAAACGATCAACCTACAGAGGCTGAATTCAAAGACCAGCACAGCGCCCACTAGAGGACGTCGGGCCCTCAGGCCGCCCTCATGAAGTCTGTTTCTGATTGGTTGGTCAGAGACATTCACACCAGTGGCTGCTGGAGGTCATTTTGTAGCTCTGCAGTACTCATCCTGTTCCTCCTGCACAAAGGAGCAGATCCTGGTCCTGCTGATGGGTTTAGGACCTTCTACAGCCTTGTCCAGCTCTCCTAGAGTATCTGCCTGGAATCTCCTCCATGTTCTGAGACTGTGCTGGGAGACACAGCAAACCTTCTGGCAATGGCACGTATTGATGTGCCATCCTGGAGGAGTTGGGCTACCTGTGCAGCCTCTGTAGGGTCCAGGTATGACCTCATGCTGCCAGTAGTGACTCTGACCAGACGAGTCAGAAAAAATGAGGAGGGAAAAATGTGAGTGTCCTCCACCTGTAAAACCATTCCTGTTTTGGGGGTTGTCTCATTGTTGCCCCTCTAGTGCACCTGTTGTTACTTTCATGAACACCAAAGCAGCTGAAACTGATGAACAGCCCCCTCTGATACTTTCTGACCACACCAATATCACAGAAGATTAATTGACTTGATGTTAAACTGATTAAAAAGGGTTCTTTTGTTTGGGTTGTTTGTTTGTTTTTTTGTTTGTAATTAAAACATATGGATTTTGTATTGATATTGATTAAGATGAGATTGATCCCTGTACTCAGATATGTTGTAAATGAAGTCATTAACAGTAGCTCCACACTATCAGGTTAAAGCATCAATAGTTTTCTTAAGTAATACACTTGGAACGTCTGTTCTGAAGGAGTATGATTGTATACTGCATTCATATTCAGAGGTTAATACTTGTTGATACTTGTTGATGCTAATCGGAGTATTTGTAGATGGTGATATTGCTGCATATAAATTAGCAGGGCCATTTAATGGGCTAATATCATGTTAATCTGGGTGAATTAAACCCAGATTTTATTTCTAGGAATCCCTTTGTATTCATGGCAAAGCTGCACTCATTAACACCGAATCAACTACAAAGTGTTTTATATCTATTTAAATGGAACTAACATCTCAGTGCTAACAGATGGTAACTGTTAGCTAACATTTAACAGGGATCATATATTTTTGTCACTTCAAAATCAAAGCAGAGCTAAAAGGGGAGCAGATATCTAAACCGGTCGGGTGGCTAGAAACGTGGCTAAAGTAATGCTACTGTTGTTAGCGCTGTCATCACTTCTAAATGTATTTGGGTTTTTTTTGTTTTGTTTTTCTTGCAACCAAGTGGCCAAAAGCTTTGATTAATACTGCTGACATTATTATTTTATTGTCATTAATTCAAAAAAAGCCCTTTGAGGCTTGGCTAAGTTAAGCTAGCTATCGGGATAACTACCGGACAGCTAGCTAATTTAGCTTATTTTTTTCCAGGTTAAAAAACAATCGAGTTTTAGATTAGAAGCATTTTTAAACAGTTGAGACCCCCCTGAGTTGCCTCTTCTTGACCTCTTGACCCAGCCAAAAATGGCTGGTAACTTTGATTGTCCTCTTTCTTTATTTGGGTGGGAATGTGTGAAGTCAGCGGATTTCATAGGATGTGGAAGGGGACGGAGTGGGAGAGAAATGCATAGCAGCAGCTTATTGAGTGTTTGCACTGAGCGCGTGTGGCTCCTGGACCGGGAGCTTTTTTCATTAGCCAGTCTATCAGCGTGGCATATAAGAGCCGTGACCCCTCGCGACCTGGCCCCTGACTTCAGATAAGCACTGCAAACACAGTGTGAAGTGGCTGAGGCAGCCGCGGTCACACGCCACGGAGCACACTGAGCCCAGCGTCCTGCCACACTGACAGACGCCGCCGCACTCCTGCAGAGCTCTGTGTGTGTGTGTGTGTGTGTGTGTGTGTGTGTGTGTGTGAGTGAGAGAACACTAAGTAAATGCATGTCTGAAGGAGTCGGGTGTCTTTCTAAGTGTTTATGTCTGCACACACGCGCGTGTCACTTCCTGGTGCTGTTGTGATGTGTTTTCCCTCGCCTCTATCCGCCGCGCTCCCCAAACATACCATCAGAGCATTGACAGATACATCACTCTCTGTGCTTTATAGCCACCGAGGAAACGAGGTAAACAAAGCCTGAAAAAGAAGAAGCCATGTTTCTCTTTTATGGTCTACAATTTTTCATGGGCTTTAGCAAAGGCCTCACCTGAGTTATTGGGGAGGCATGTCGCAATGGCTGGCGAGGCAGGAATTTTATCCGTAACATTTTTTAAACAAACTTTTGCCATATATCTTGCACTGTTTTCCAGCCTCTGGATGGATTTTTCATCCTCAGCTCGGTCCCTCTCCCTCTGCTCACTTCTCAAGGCCTCTGGCATGTCTGGCACCAACGGTCGATGACAATCTGGCCTTTGTGTTTATTTTTCTGTCCTCCGCAGATAATGGTCGTGGCACCAAGGCTACAGTGAATCTATGGGAAGACAGGCACTGATGCACAGGGAGGGGTGGGGGGAGAAACATCTTTACAGAGTATCCAGGCCTTTCTCTGCAGGAACGGCAGTGGAGGGCAAAATATTCGGAGCAGAGCAGAATACAAAAAGAGCTTCAATTGATTTCAACTGAAATTCTGTGAAGTTGTAAACACAGTTTTGCAGCTGGCTTTCAGAGGTCACTGACAGTATTGCCTCACTATCTGCACTGCTTTAGGACCTGTCATTTCACTGTGCTGAGCCCATACACTCTTTATAGATTTAAAAAATGGCCACAGTGATGATGACGATATTTGGACAAAGGGTGGGTCATATCAGTTATTGCTATTTGTTAACATGCTGCATTCCAAGACAAATATCTGCTAATTAGTGATAAACAGAAAATACTAAAAAATCTATTATGGCTGCTGATAGGTTCAGATCATTTAACAAAAAGGAACAAACACACTGACAAAAGCTCTGGTGAAATCCGCTAGCAGGAGAGA
>JAVDPK010001588.1:31375-51335 GCA_034780415.1 Cichlasoma orientale | reverse complement strand
TAACACTAAACTCACCCACTCTGTGTGAATTATCAGCAGTTTGGCTGGTCTCAGGTCAGCTTTGGGTTCAGCATTTATCATTTCTCCAGTCTGTTTCCCTCAGTCAGAGCGTCGCGTGATGTCACAGAAATATGATCGGGTAGTTTCAGTGATGGTCCTGGAACAACATTAATTAATGAATGTAATTAATATTTCATAATTAAAAATTAGTAATCAGTATAAAATATGTAATATGTAAAGGAATGGGGAGACTTTTCATGAACCTTTTGCTGCATATTTGGTGCTGATTGTACTTCATGCTGTCTGTCGGTATTCAGAGCTGTTTAGAAATGCTTGTGTGTTTAATGTTTGGAGTAACCACACTAATATTGTGTTAAGCCAACTCGCTGTGAGAGCAGAACACTGAGTGGGACCAACAACTGTAACAAACTGAGCTAACTTCATATTCTGAACAGTATACCAGTCGGGCCAGCTGGACCCCAATGAGAACCTTTCAGTTGGACCAACATCCATAACAAGCTGAGCTAACTCAATATTTCACCTTGGAGAAAAGTTGGGCCAACTTTGACTGAGAGAAATAAATAAGTTGAGCCAACTTAAAAGTCTGAATTATAAAGTTTTGCAACTTAATATCTCGAAGTGTGTTCATGTGTCAATTAAATGGCAACGTAAAGTTCTGTGTTTGCCCCACCTTTGTGAAAGTTGTGCAACTTGTTACTGAATGTTTTCTGTTGAACCACCAGATTATTTTTTACAGTGTAGGGGTACCGGGGGGGGGGGGGCAAAGCCCCTGGGATCGCTGGGATACATAAACCCCTCCATCACAATACGTGGCAATTAATGGAGGGAGGTTAAAAAAAAACACAAACACTAGAACTACAAATGATATCAAACAAATGTGTTCATAATTTTATATCTAACCAATTAATCAAGTTTCAGCTCACCTGAAATATTTTCAAGGTGGTTTCAAAAACTTTCCAGGTACCGTCTGCAGTTTCCGTCAGATTCTATTGAGGATGAAACTTTGAAAATAAGATTTGATGATGATTATTCATAATAATAGACATACAATAATTAATAGATTGTAACATTAATTTATATTTGCTTCTCGATCTTTAGTTTCCCTATTTATTTATTTATTATCCCATTTTAATAACTAACATACTGATTGTTGAAACGTGTTTATTTGCTTGTATTTGCTTTACTATAGTGGCACATGGAAATATACCCCACACATATATATCAGTGCATGATTTTACAGGAATTGGTCCAATGTGTGAAGTGTTTTTTTTTAATCGTTTTCTTTGATTTGATTATTATTTGTTGGTAATTATTCCATAATTAGTGATTTTATTTCAACAGTTCTAAAATCTAAATATTCTGAGAGTTTCTGCAGATAATCTTTGAAATGTTCCAGATCTCTGCAGATGTTTGTTCAGGAACAAAGATGAACTTTAATGACTTCATTTGAATTTGTTGGTGATCAAAGTATTAAAGAGTCACCCGTTAGGGTTAGGGTTACCGAAACTGATAAAATTAGTTTTGTGAGATGTAACAAACAAACAAAATGAAGTCACATTGTAAAAATGTGTTTTTAGCTTCTTTAAGCATAAAAACCCACAATGACACTAAAGGATTTTATAATGTCTGATGAAGGAAACAGGAAGAGAAACTCCAGCAGAACCTTTTTTAAAACAGGATCCTTTATAAAGTACAGAGGGATCATTTTAGGTGCTCTAATAATTTGTACACTTTGAGGTTTGAAAGAAGTCCCAATGTAGGTCACATTTTATGAATTAATAATGCATTTAATCAGGTATTCAATTATTTCCCAGATAGTTTGGAGCTGTGAAAATGAGGTTTTAATCGGTCGATGAACCTTCAGTCAGTGCAAACACATATTTCTGCCCGTATGATCCAGAACTTTCTGTCGTCCCACCAACGTTCTCGCCTGCTTGGTTCTCAGTCCAGATGTTCAAAACCAATCTGTCAAACTTTATTTATATAAAACCTTTTGTGCAGGTTGGAGCACAAAACAAAATGAATGATATCCATAGATCAGCAATAAATCAAAGAGACTAAAGATCAAGTACCAAAGGATTACAGCAAATTAAGAACAATTAAAACTCACAATGAAATAAAAATGTATAATTAAATAAATAAAACTTCAAAATAGAAAAAACATTAAAATAGAAAAAAATATAAATGAAATAAAATAATGAAGTAAAAAAGACTAAAAGCACAAATTTGATGCAATGAGGAAAGTAAATAAAAAACAAAGCAAATGTCTGTAGATCATGAATAAATAAATAAAAACTATAACCTGCGTGTGCAGCACGGTTCCTGTGCAGGTGTGAATCCAGATGTTTAGCTGGGAATGCTGATGGAGAGAGGGGGTCCTTAAAGAACATCGGCCCATCACTGACGTGCCGGCACACCAAAAACTGCATATACACGTTTATAGGTCTCAAACATCAGCCTGTTTGGTTAGTGCGAGGAACACGGAGGCCACGTGGACTGTGTGCTGTGGTTTACACTGACACTGTTTATATGAGCAGGCAGAAAACAGGAGTTTGCCTATAAGGAGGTGAACGTTTGATCCAAACGCCGTCTTCCGATCAACCCTCTGATTCCTAATGGTTTAAAGCCCAAAGACCACCGATCTCGATCTGTGCGTGTGCTCTGAGAGCCCTGGAAAAACAGCGGTCCAGCAGTTTGTCTTTGCATTGTTTGGGTAAGCTCAGCTTTGTGAGGAACTATGTACTCAAGAGTAATGAAGGTCAGTGAGCTGGGGGTGTGCTGTGACTCATGCATGTGAAACAGTACTCCCTCTTCTGGTCTGAAACTACAGACGGATCAGCTCGTCTCGTACATCAGGAGACAGGAAGGTGTCTGTGAGGACTCCGTCAGCCAGGACGGAGAAACCGGCAGCAGCATGTTTATCTATGAAATACATACTGTAACCAGAAACCACACTGTCAGATTTATATGAATCTGAATTTGTAAAGGACTGAACACACAATCGCTGTAATGTTACGTACAGGTGTGAATTTGGTGTCACCAGTCGCAGTTTCTCAGTGTAGTATTACAGCAGCTTTCAGAGGATCTTGTAGTACAGCAGCTCAGTGAAACAGCTGATCAGAGGAAACTGCTAAATGTAAAGCATCCAGTCCAAGGACATCTTCTCTTTTTCTGCATGAACACTTAAAACTGAAGTGTTTTTGCATTAATAATGTTAGTTTCTTCGTGTTTACAGGAGTCATTTCTGCTCTCTGCTTGGCAGCACACGCAGGTCACAGAGCTAAATTCATTCCTATAGAACTACGTCTTCTTATTTATTTCAAATATTCAATAAAAATGACATAAAATTGAGTTTCTGTGAATAAAGGTGCAACAGAAAATGCAATTCTTAGTGTGAGGAAGAAATGTTAAATGATCTAACAAACAGAAAGTTGCACATATAGTGATAGTTAAGATGCTTGGTCCATCCTGACTTACTTACACTTGTTAGAGTTGATCAAACTTAAACCAATCTGAGGAAAACCTCTGAACCCCTCTCAGTGTAATCATGTCAGTGACTGTCCTGCAGCTGATCTGAGCCACCAAAACAAACCCTGTAATTGGAACCACTCTCTACACGGGACGACAGAAAAATTAAACCTTCCTCTGGGAACGCACAAAGTTTTATAACTGTTTGCTAATTGGAGCCTTTACGTTATTCTCGCCCAGCGGCTCGGATGAATAAAAGGTCACCTTTGTTCTCTTTCACGGAGAACCTGCAGACACACAGGAGACGCTTTTCGGTCCTCGTGCCTAAAAATGCCTCTTTCGTGTCAGGAATGTTCAGCGCCGTTCTCCGTTGTGTAGTTGACCTCAAGTTAAGTTAAATGGCCCATAGCGGTCAGATTATTTACTCTCAAATTCACGATTCTACTCTTGCTTCGGCTGCCAGTTTAACTAATGGACTGCTTTAGTGTGATTTCTGTGATTGCCGTTGTGTGGTCGCACGCAGCATTGTTAAAAGGTTATGTGAAGCAGTGATACTCAGCAAAAGAACAGACAAAATAGATGCATGTGAAAATCTCTGCATAGCAGCCACCTAGCAACTAACCTAAATGTCCCGTTATTAACGTGTATTCACCTGTAAAAGCATCGTTTTTATTTTATGATCTCATTCGTATCCACAAAACTTCAGTTATGCATGATTTATTATACCATCAGGTTCCCTGGCAACCACCTGTCAGTGTGCTAAAATAACTCAGTTTTTGTAATTACGCACCCCGCGACAAGCTCTTTAAAAATATGCAAAAAAGTATGGCTGAAGAAATGAAATGGCTAACTGAACTTATGATGAAAAAGTGTGACATTATGTAGCAACTGAAACTGTTAGCTAATTATTAGCTAAATTTACTAATAGGAAACTTACAGTGTGACTAACACATTTGAAATTAGTAGCTAAATTATGGTAAGTGTTTGCAGTTGTTAGCTAAAGGTTCAGATGATGAAATGAAGCATAAAAGACGGTTAAAACAGCTAGCTAAAATCCTAACGATCATAGTGTATGTCTGTTTGGATGTTCCCTATCTCGTACTAGACGAGTGGACCAATCTTGATGAAACTTTGCATAAATATTGCATAGGTCACTCAGTGCCAACGTCTAAACATGGCACAAAAAGTAAGAAAATTGGTGTTTGGTTGATTATTTCTTTGCGTGTTGGCAATAAAGCTTATACCGTTTAAAAGCCTGTTTATTTCCCCTTTAATGGAGCCACATTTGTAAGGAAAATGCATTTGTGGGTTGAGCAGCAGAGTTGAGTTTGTGGGCTGCACTCATGAAAAACTCTCTACAAATACCAAACAGAGTAAATCTCAAATGACCGCACTGAAACATACGAGGTGGTTCTTGAGTCCATCTAAGAAGGCTTTGGGTAGCCCTGTAAGACCTATAATAGAAAAAGTCCATCAGACCATATCTTTACATTTCCACATGCTGTGCTACCATCCTGTGCAATATTCCAACTCACTATACATCAGTAGAATCTTCAGAACCCTAGTTATAATCCGTAGTAACTACATAAAGTAGCTAACAAGTGCAGTAACCCACAAAGAAACTGAATACTGTTTTTTGTATCTACATATTATGCTAGATACAGAAATGCCATTAGCTGTACATGCTAATGAAAGCGGTAAAGCTCATGGAGTATGTTTTGATGTTAGCGCTTCTTACGTGATTTCTGTGAACCCGTTAGTGGAAGGATACAGCGCTCTGGGACACGATCAATGCGTGATATGTAAGTGTAGATCCTCTGGTTTTATATGCAAACAGAATTATTGCTCTATCGTATGTGGTTGCAATTCTACCACATTTAAAAGCAGTTACGCTGTCGGGAGCGCCGGCGCTCCGGTTGTCCACAAAAAGTGGAAACCAGTGATGGATGAATTTATGAGTGATTATTTGTGTCATAAATAGCTTTATCTACTTGTTAAGTCTATTAAGAGAATGTATGGAGTTTAGCAGCGTTAGAAGTTAGCAGGCTCTATTATCTAATGATAACGTATCATATTCTTACTGAAGTATTTAGTAAAAAACTAAAATGTGCAGTGAAAGCAGGCTAGCTGACATGATGATGCGCTGCATTGTGGCTAGCTGTGGTCCTGATCCTAAACTTAATGTCCACACTTAAATCTTAGCTGGTCTGAGAGGGAGTCTTCAAATATTTGGTGTCCGGGACACCTTGAGCCCACGGGCTGTAGTTTTTAAAAACTGAGCTTGGAGACTTGCTGCACATGAAAATAAAAAGCCAGTGAGTCTGAGACGATTGAAAGACGACACAAAGCCTTACAGCAAGTTAAAAAGATGACTGAGAGCAGCAGACGCTTGCACCCGAACACAGGGCTGATCCATCATCTCTAACAAACAGATGATAACAGGGTCTCTGACAGTGTTCTTCCTAATCAATTGAATCAAAGAAAATGACCTTGAAGTTTTTAAAACATCTTATAATTAGTTAAGTAAAGTCTTCCATTGGTTAGAAATAAATGATCATTATGTGATTGCACTGCTGTAAACTCAAAGCCAGATTGTTTCACAGTGAATTGTTGATTGAGCTTCGGCAAATGAAACATTTTTAATTAGTTAATCCATCCCAGCTGCTTATTCAGGCTCGCTTTACACTAATTAAATTAATTATAACATTCATAATGATTGTTGTATACAGCCAGGGAAAGAGCTATGATATAATAATAAATAATTCTGGGCCAACTCATCCCATCATAATTTCATGCTTTAACCTGTATAATTGTGAAGCCGGCATTAGCGTGCTATATTTCCAGTTTCTGTACACAAAGATTTGTCATCGTGTGCAAACGTAAGTTCAAAGACAGACGAGCGCCTCGAGTCCAGGACCCGCTGGCAGACCTGCACGCTTAGCATCTTCTCTGGGAAACCTTCAGTTGTATTAAGTGGCTCTCAGCCTTCAGTTTGAGTTCCAGCAGTGGAAATGTTCAGTGCAGTCAATTAAAGCTTCGCTTGCCCTTGTGAAAGATAAACAGACAAGCTGTGTCCCCACATCTGAATTCATCCTCCGCTTCCATCGTCTGTTCATTCGCTCATAAAGACGACGCCAGACCCAGCCCTGTTGTCACGATGTTTGACCGAGGAGCTCAAACAGTTTCACTTCGTGCTTTTCTTCGCCTGTTTTTTGCCGTCTCAAGTCGTCACACATGTACACTTGGTCTCACGCTGAAATTCATGGGGTGGATGCCACTTTTCAGACTGCAGGGTTTATACTGTGAGGGGGTGCATTTGAACCCAGATCATAAATTTTCCTTAAACCTAGCTGAGTCATTTTCAGTGCCACATCCCTGCCACAGACGAGGAGAGTCTGAACCAATGAAAATGACTTGTTTCCAAGACAGTAACTAGATTCCTTTTGATCTGATTCCCCAAATTTCCAAAAAGAAAAAGAGTTGAACATTAAACTGAAGGAGCGTTTGGCCACAGCTGCCCTATGAAGAACACCCTGCTTGCATTCATGACCTTCCTCTGTTGGCCATTACCAAGAGCTTCTGACCACAGGTTGGACCATAGGTGGTTTCCATCGTGCTCTTCTCCCTGCTGATCAGGGATTTCCTGCCATCAGCTGCATCTGTCACGATTTAATCTGAAATTAAAATGTCCAAAGAATCTAAAACGTGGCGTTTCGCTCTCCTTGCGTGACATTTTGGAGGGCCTCGTGTGAATTTGTAAAAGTACATAACCACACAGATGCAAACACGTATACCAAATGCCAAATCTGGAGCCGATTCCACACATTTTTACCAATAAACAACAACAAAAGCTGGCGCTGAAAAGCTGGCACTGCCACCTTTTAAAATGTGGGCTGGTTCTCAGAAGGCGTCGAGGCAAAAAAAATCTTCTCCAGCCTGATTCAGACAGAACCTGTACACCCAGTTATTAATCATTAATTCTGAAGATTTAGCAGTAATTGCAGGAGGTTTTTTTCTGGTTAATTTTGAAATGAAAAAATCATCAATCACACTTTCAGGGGAATAAACCTTCTCAGAAAGAGAAGCTGCTGTGAATTATTTAACCTGCATTGTGACAGCCTGAATAAAGCGAAATGTGAAGAGACAACATTTAAATTCAGGCAGAAGACGGAGACGTTCAGGCTGGCGCTGTCGCTGCTTCCCGCTGCACAGACGTGGCCGTAATTGTACCGTTTTATACAAGAGCCGCTTCGAAATGAAGAAACAGTTACAGTCCTTTGTTTTTTGGAGGTTACTCGCGCGTATTGTGAGTTTATATTCTCTTCTTCTAGGATATGGTAATTGGCTGCACTTAAGCAATTACACAAACAAAAAGCTAAGGAGCAGAGCGTATGTGCAGGCTTTTAGCTGGGTCATATTTTCCAACAGGCACGGAGGGGGGAGAGAAAAAGGAAAAGCAAGCTGTGAGATGGAATTTCTCGTCATCCATCTCGGGGGCTGCCATTTCAACCGTCTGTCTCCCCGTCTTTGTGTCTCTCTGTCACTTTTCAGCAGCTATTGTTCTCGGTGGGGTGATTTTTCTCTTTCCTCTTCAGACACCATAAAGGAGTGCACAGTCATATCCCCTGCACAGCTTCAGCAAAACAAAGAGTTACAGTGAGAGAGGAGAACCAATTTCCATTGTTTCCACCCCAGAACACACACACACACACACACACACACACACACACACACACACAGAAATGTGTGTATACAGCTGCAGGAAAAAATATGAACTCTACTCTAAATGTGGTCTGATCTTCATTTAAGTCTTAATTTTATATAAAAAGGAACTAAAGTAGTTGCGTGTCATTTGTGTGATTGGTGTCTTTATTGAACACACGGTAATCACTGAGCATCAGGCTGGAAAACGTCTTTAGTAACTCCAGTTTAAACATGACTTTTGGTCCATCTGCTTTAACAGATAGTTAAAAAAGTTAGATTATCATTTGGATTAGATTATTTCTTTCAGGCCTGACCATAGATCCTGGCTGGGAATAAGATCTGGGGAGTTTCCTGGCCGTGGATCCATGATGTTAATTTGAGGATCTCTGCACCCGTTAGCTCCACTTTTGTCTTGTGACTTCGTCATGCTGAAAAATGCACACACTGGATTGTTCCTGGATCTTTGGAGGAGGATTTTACTCTGGTCAGTCCTTAAAAAGATCAAGCTGGAGAATTGGTAAGGCAGGAATGGATCTCCATCACTCAGGATTTGGCCCGGATGCTGATCTGCAGCAGAGAACTGCAGGAGTTATGAAGAAGGGTCAGCACTGTAAATGCTGACTCTTTGCATTGTATTGTGTCAGACTCGCTCAGGTTTGGTCCACAGTAGTGAAATCATCCAAACTGATGGATGAATGCTGAGAGCTGTGGGTGGAGCGCTGCTTTCCTGATGAAAGTAACAGCAGCCGCCATCTCACCAATCAGAATTTAATCACCTGAGAACATATCGACCAGAACAATTGATCAGTTGACCCTGAGACTACAGACCTAATTGATTCCGAGTCTGAGCTTTATCTGTGTCATAATTATAGACAAACACAACCTGGCTGAACCCCATAACACATCAGCAGGCTTAGTAATCACTCACTCACACACCAGCCAACTCCTGTATTCAGGAAATCTTGGACTTCATGCAGCAGCAATAACCTCCATCAAGTGTTTCTTAATATCTGAATCTGTTTTGTCTCAAATGTCCCTTCATTGTTGTGTTTCATGTTTGTGGGACGGGCCCTGTGATGGGCTGCTGACCCGTTCAGGGTGTGGCTGGAATTTCTCTGGGACGTCATGACTGTCAAGCCTTCTTCAGGTCACAGGACTTTGACATGGACATTCATACAGGTGTTCGGTGTCTGGTCTCATTCAGTCAGCCCACTTCTTCTAAGCTTCAGCTCATGGACTGCTGCTCTGACATTTCCCTGCAAAGCTCATTGATTGCAGAGAGTCCAGGCGCTGAAGCAGCAAGCACATCAAAACACAGAGCTGCTCTCTGCTGGGTGGGCTTTAGTGTTGGTGAGCGGTGTAAACCCATCGAGCAGTTTTTGGTACCGACACCAAACCAAAGAATGAAAGCAAAGAAAGCAAAAAGGTCCTGATGCTGATCGCGATTTCCTGTCTGATTAATCTGAGTGGATGTCCGGCCACCCTTCCAATGCAGACAAAACTAACTTTGATGAAACATCGCCATGCCAACCTGATTTTATTAGGATGTTCTGCCATCTTTTATATGTAAAACTTTAGGATTTGGGTGTAAATACTTCCAGGGTGGTATATTTGAATGTCTGTGGTGTAATAACAGCTTTATAGCAGCATCCAGCTACTTCACTTCACTTACAGTTATTTAATGTCCTGCAAATACCAGCTCTGTGTGTCTGTTTGCAATCAACACACTGATCAGTAAATACTCAGTCCAGACGCCATTAATCAGATATCATACATAATCAGAAAGAGCAGATATGATTTGAGTCATCCAGGAGTTTCTCAGCCAACAATCACGATAAAAATCCTCTTTGTATTTGATCAAATGATCTAATTCTTACTTTGCTCTCGTGGCTCTTTTAAAAACATAAAAGCTCCTCAGAAATTCATTTCTTCTTGACATCAGGGTTTTAAGTCTGTGAATTCGTGACATGTTGCGCCTGTAAATACAAGACCTCCATGAATGTTACACAGCCTATCGCCGCACAATCAGGATACAGAAGGAACTATTTCCTTTTTCATTAAGCCAACAAAAATGGGGGAATGAAGAGGCCGTTCAGAAATTTGCCTGTAAATGACCAGAGACGGGTAATTTAAAAATTCCCCCCAGACAGCGATTGGACAGATACGACACGTCTATTTATGAGATGTCTGTGATAATTCTGGGCTCCTTATTCTCACCCGATCTGGGCAGCATTTGAAAATGATATCCTGTCCTAAGGTGGGCAGTGTAATGATTGCTAATGGAGGCAGCAGCCGAGCCTGTTTATCGGCTGTCATTTCCTGCTACAGCTCTCCGTCTGCATCTTTTTTATTATTATTTCATGTTCCAGGGATTACGCGAGAGATGAGAAGCATTAGTCCCCCCGTCCCGTCTGTCACTCTCCTGCAGGCTCTCTGCCATTCACCGTTGCTCATCTAATTGCTCATCTCAGCCGTTCACTATCTCACGTTTTCCAGCGATGGAGATGTGGTAAAGTTGGCGTAATGATATTGCTTCTATTCTGGGGACGTCCTCCTCAATCCTTCCCTGAGATCCGTGGTGCTGAGAAGTTATTATGGAGACAAGAACATGTGCAGGACCACATTTACACTCACTGCGAGGCTTCACAGACTCAACTTTGTGCTAAATGCTAACCTGCCAAGAGATAGCGTGCTATTGTGCTGGTTGATAACAATGTTTATCAAATTAATTTAGCATGTCAGTGATAAAGGAACACTACAGCAATCATTAGCTTAAACAGCACTGGAGCGTCTGCAGCCGAGTGTGAGGCGGCTGGAACGAGACGCAGAAGCTCCAAGTCTGAGGACATTTTTGCAGCTGGGAGGACGGGGGGGCTGTGGGGGTCAGTGAGGAGCTGCTGTCCTGTGCAGAGGACTTCAAGTATCTCAGGGTCTAATTCACACCTCATGGTAGCATCTGCACAGAGACAGGGTGACCTGCTACTCCTGCACATCAAAAGGAGCCAGAGACACCTGACCGGACGCCTCCTGGACGCCTCCTGGGTGTTCTGGACGCCTCCTGGGTGTTCTGGAGAGATTTCGTCTCTCAGGAACACGTCAGCACCTCACGACTTCCGCCCGGATAAGAGGCAGAAATTGGATGGATGGCAACAAATAGCTGGTCAGTTCAGGTTAGCGTTTGTGGTTTATCAAACCTAAAATTGTTCTTGTTGACATATTTGAAGAAAGAATAACACAATATTTAACAGAATAAATGCAAACAGCTGAACTGTTCACTGAGTTAAAATGTAACCTGATCCAGTTTCTACAGCATTGCTGATGACAGCAGAGACTGGGAACATTAAAACCACCTTTAGGTAGAAATGATTGGAACAATATGCAAATGAACCAAAATA
Organism: Cichlasoma orientale; assembly: GCA_034780415.1. Lineage (NCBI taxonomy): Eukaryota > Metazoa > Chordata > Actinopteri > Cichliformes > Cichlidae > Cichlasoma > Cichlasoma orientale. The sequence goes on along the minus strand of JAVDPK010001588.1, from coordinate 39,747 downwards.
AAATAAAATACATTTACCAAACTGTTCTCCGGGTTTCTGAATAAAACTACAGATTATTAGACTACAGATTATTAGATTGTAGAGCGCAGCTTTTATAACAATCTAAAACAGTGACAGGCCTCACAGATCCAGTATCAGTCAGTCAGTATCAGTCAGTCAGTATCAGTCAGTGGTACAGATATAAAGTTCTGTCGTTTTAGTGTTTGAGTTTTGATTTCTTGGTTTTTCCTGAAGTTCCTGTTTTGAGTTTATGAATATTTCTCATGTTTTTAGTTCCCTTGGTTTCCCTGTTATCATGTTTAATGTGAGTCCTGTCTCTAGTGTTGGCTCTCTTCTCTTTATTTCCTGTTTTACTTTGAAGGTTGGGTTTCTCTCATGTCTTGTGGTAGTTTTGATTCCTCCTTTGTTATTGTCAGCCCCGCCCACTTCATCTTTACCTGCTTTCACCTGTGTTGTCACCGTAGTCCTGTGCTCATGTTTGGTGCCGTGATTTGTTCCTCGGCTCCTTTTGTTGATCTTCTTGGATTCCTGTTTTGCCAGTTGGATTTTGCTATTTTTGGACTTTTTCCTGCTATTGAAGCTCACTTTTTGTTGGGAAATTCTCCCTCGGGTGCTGCTGTTGGGTCAGCATGTCCACGCCACACATTTTGTGATAATGGGGTCAATTTATAATAATGGTGGTAGATTAAAAAACAGATTGTGTCCGTAGAAGAAGATGTGTGAGTGTACATACCCAGAATGATTTCAGGTGTAGAGAAAACCAGAATGCAGATGAGTTAATAAACTAAACCTGAGACCAGATCTCATTCTCACTGGAAAAACCGTCCCTGAGCTTTTTTCATTGTTGCTGTTTGTTGACGGGACCGAGTTACAATGATAAAACATCTACTTTGAATTCAGTCCATGAATATTGGTTGGAAAGGTCACATGATCCCGTGCAGTAGATGTTGAGATATTCCAGTCGCAGGCTGACTAATCCTGCCACTTCATGAGCTCCACTATGGGTAATAATTGTGCTTTGATGCTACTTCCTCTCTCATTTGCTTCACTTTAATCATTCACTGCAGACACACACACACTCAGAGGCCTCAAAGCATCTGAAAGCTGTCAGTGCACCCCACGCAGAGGCAGATCAGTGGTGTTTAGAGGAAGCAATAATTTAAGAAACTTTCATAGGATTACAAAGGCACTTTGTGCTGAAACAATCCTCCAGGACGAGTTTATTTATGTGGGGGGCGGGGGCGGGACAGCTACCTGATGCTGTGTGTGTTGTGCTTTGAATGGCCGTTTACTTTTGAGCTTGCACCCAGAAAAAGCTGCAGAGCCTTTTTTGTTTGAGCTGCAAAGTGAAACCTTTGTTAGCAAACATGGCTTTTGCTAAATCCCCCGCGGGGCTGTGGGGAGGAATCGCGCAAACACGCTCTGCATAAAGCAGCCATTAATGGACTGCTTTACTATTCAGGGACTTAGAACTTCTGCCCATATGCAAGCTGACCTTTGAACTCCATTAACACCTAATAATGCCACTTGTCAGGCCACAAATTGCTGGAGATCTTGCTTTTCTACCTCAGTGGGAACACTGCTGACAGAAACAGAGGAGAGAAAGAAGTGATGGAGCTTCATCGGCTGCTGTGCTGCTCGCTCTCATGCCGGCCGCCTGCTGCTGTCTCTGTGTTAAGCATCAACACCATTTTCTCCAAGAGCTTCCTCGTAGCTGAGGAGTGCTGGAGAGACCGGGAGGGCTGGGGTGATAATGACGGTAGAGGGGGGGGGGGGTACCATTCCTATGTGATCAATAGGTTTCAGACAGATTAACAAGCAGCAGCCAGCTTTAAATGGCTACCTGGGTGGGCTTTATGTGATGTCGGCTGGCTGCATGAGGGAATGGGTGTCAGGGGATGGGAAATCAGTGGGAGCCAAGTGCACGTCAATAGGATATTAGTCCTGTGGAAATTCCTTTGCACCGCACCTGATGAAGCTCTTCTTGGTCAATATCAAGTCAGATGGAGTTGTTCTAGTGAGGGAAAGTACACAGTTACCTCATTTCCAACTACACGGTGGCAGCGCTGCTGCAGAGCCACTTCTGCTGTGGCGTCTTCAAAATCAGACCATAATTTTTCTTCCTGTTAAAAGGGAGTTTTTCCTTCCCACTGTCGCCAAGCGCTCGCTCATAGGGGGTCATTTTGACTGTTGTTTTCTCTGTAATTATTGCAGGGTCTTCACCTACAATTTAAAGCCCTGTTTGTTGTGATTCGGCACTATACAAATAAAACTGAATTGAATTTTGGCAGGTTTGAGAACTAAATGCTAAAGAATCTGCGTGCTGCATCTGCTGAATGTGGTGAGGCTGCAGAAGTCATTCATTCACGAGCTTTTCCCATCGCTGTAGCTCGTTCTTCAGTTATCACGTATCTGTGCAGCCCAGTCAGGGTCAGGTGGGGTGGACAGTTAGCAGGTGACATCGAGATGTCTGATGGATATTCGTTTCTGTGCAGTCCTGTCTCAGCTCACCTTCTTCCATACTTGCACTCACTGATTTGTGTTCTCTACAGGAACCTGTATGATGGAGTCCTGCGTGGTTAAAGCTGAATCACCGTCTGTTATGTAGAAGAGTTTGGGCCCAATTTCAGCCAGCAGGAGGAACATCAAGTTTTAGGCTAGCTAGCTAACAGCCATAGATTTGTATGTGTTGTGGTGCAGTTTGGTGTTTATGCATATTAAATTGTTGTGTTTAATCTAAAAATAATGGGATGTGGTGGGTAGCAGGTCAGTGACCAAACAAATGCAATGCTGCCTGTACACTAAGCAAAGCAGGATCGAGTCCGTCCAGTAGGTGTCAAACCTTTAAAGGTTCAGACGACGTCTAAAGCAGTGGTTTCAAAGGTCACGTCTTCTAGCATCTGAAACTGTGCTTGTTGCAAAATGCAGCCTAACTCTAAGTGGTTTGCAAGCTCATGGATGTTAAGAGGTTAAATTTGAGAGCCATAAAAAAAGAGCAGTTCACTGAACTGAAATGGCAACTATTTCCAAACATTAAAATAGCCCCCAGCTCAGCTAAATCACCTCCTAAGATTACAAAAGTCTATCCCCAGGCCTGAGACTTCCTCCGCAGCAGCTCGGCCCCCTGCTTAGCGTCCATGTTGATCCAAAGCCCCTGGGACTAATCTGCATGGTCATAGGTTAAGGGGTCAGCCACTGGGCCCTGATCCAGAGAAACCTCCCGGCTAAGATTGCTTCACATCCCCCTTCGCTGCTGCATTTCACAACACTTAGCTTCACAATGCAAGGCCCTCTCTGCTCCCGCCATCCCCGGCCCAAACCGCCTGGTATCTGGGTTAAATGGAAATTCGCGACCTTGCGGGGGGCCTGAGGACTTTCTGGGGTGACAGCTCTGCTCTGTAACCCGGGAACAGAGAGATTCTTGGGACTGGGAGGCTGACCCAAAGCCCCGGGGCGCAGGACCTGCGTGAACCTGCTTTAATTATATTAGCTGCAGTATTTAGACCCCTTGGCCTTGGCTTTCAAAAACACTTTAAGTCAGGACGGTTTTCATCACCACCTGATTTGCAAAGGCCCCCCCAGTGTTTTAGTTTGCCGCACTAAGCTCTGTCATCATAACCGTTTGTCGGACAAGGTCATGTCACATTAACCGGTGATGCACGCAGGCCTTTCCCCTATTTTTCATCCTTCTGTCACGGTTTTTTGTGCCGAGCCCCTCCTGAGTGACGGGCCCGGCCCGCACATATCTCATCCAGACAGGCTGGGTGGTCGGGATCTCACACATCTGAGGCCACGAGATGCACGCGCGCTCCCCGAGATATTATCTGATCAAGCGACTCCTGTCTTTGTTTCTCACCGATGGAGCGTTTTCAGGGTCTCGGATGCCGGTCGGGGGGGCGGGCTGTCGGCGACGGTCCCATTTGGTCGCGGTGGAAAAATAAGTTAAATGAATAATTAACAGTCACATGAAAGCACGAACGTGCAGTGCCTACCCATGTAATGCTTCTCCGCATAGTACATTAGCATATCCCAAAGGAGCCGGGAGATGAAATTAGCGTTGTGTTCCACCTAATTGCTCAGCTCTGGCAAATTAACATGCCCTTATTCAACCTTGTGTTTGTGAAATGCAATTCATGCTGTTTGTTTCATGTTTAAATCAGCGTATTTACACATGAAAAGATTAACCATCTCTATTAATTTCACTAAATTCTGCATCCTCTGTTAGCTGCCTCCACACAGCACAGCCGTAATTTTTATTGACAGACGCAAATCAGCAGAAACACATTGAGCCGCAGAGACGCCGTGCAACAGGCTCAAAGCACAACCGGCGACTCGTCTGCCTGCAGGAACCTGGAAGCTGCTCTAATCAATGCTAGCATTTTTGCTAATGTTAATTGCTTGAGTAATTTACAAAGATATACTGTGTGCTGATAGCTGCTCTCGCTCAGCGACTGAACTCGCATTTCTTTCTTTGGAGAACTCCCTCGCACAGCACGGTTGGATTAATAAATACTGGGCTTTTAGCTGAAGGCACTTCATTGTATTTATGGCTCCAGTGGCATTAAAACATTAAAACGAGATGTTAGTGAAATGTTCTTTTAGACAGCTGACTCTGAATCAAGAAGCACTTTGGATCTCAGAGCAAAGCAAAGTGAACAGAAGACGGTGGCTCTTTTCCATCCTGGTGCCGAGTGAAGTTTTCTCTTTTTTCCCTGATGTATGAACTGGCAGTCGCAATGGAAGGAAGTGGATGTCAGTCATCTGTGTTTTCACCGTTGCTTTTAGATTTCCAGCTCCTCTCACCAAACACGGGGCTCGTGTTTCTAATCTGATGTTAGATCAGATCGTTCCTGACGAGCCTTCAGAGGCCGACGCGGTTTTAGCTCATCACTGATTAATGAAGCTAATCTTTTTTTAACGTCTACCTTTATTATCTGTTGCTAGATATTATTTGCAGTACATTTCTCCTGCATTAGGAGCGGCATGGTGGGACAGCGGTTAACGGTGCTGCCTCACGGCAAGAAGGTCCCGGGTTAGAATCCAACATCTGGCTGGAGCCTCCCACAGTCCAAAGAAATGCACTTTGTGGTGAGGTTACCTGGTGACTCTAAATTGCCCAAAGGTGTGACTGTGAGTGCGAATGGCTGTCGGTCTCGTTTCTGTGGTCGAGCTGCTCGTTGACCTCGGTGCCCCCGTCTGTATGATGTTGTGTGTTTGCTTGTTTGTATGAAGTTTGCAGTTTGTGGATTAACTAGTCACCTTTTTAAAGCTAGCGTGGCTGCATGTGTCGTGCTTGTGTGTCTCCAGGTTAGTGTCTGTGTCTCTTTGCTCCGCAGTAACACAACACATCCTCACACTCCTCAGTAAATAGGCTCCAGCTGTCACTCCAAAGGCTGGCTGTTTGAACAGAGCCGCTCACTTTGCCATCATCTCTCCTCCTCACTTACTGCTGCTGCGTGTGCCGTCCCCTGCAGAGAGCCGTGGATTCGCTCACATGCTCGCTGAAATGCTCTCGCCGCTGCATTCGCACCCATTTCCTGTGCAGAGGAACAGAAAACCTCTTCAGGACTTGTTTCCCTACAATAAATTTCACTTTTGCCTTTTTTGACGCATGCACGCACACACGCACGCACGCACGCACGCACGCACGCACGCACGCACGCACGCACGCACGCACGCACGCACACACACACACACACACACACACACAGGAATGAAGGAAAGCAACAAGATAAAACTAGCTCCGAGGCAAATAAAAGCAGTGCAGGTTAAACAGAGCCGTGGAGGACCACACATCAAAGCAGAACACCTCTGGCCAGAGTAAACCCAAACATGGATCACATTTACACATGACCTGCAGCCCAAACACCTCACTCACTCCTACACATCAGAATCGAATGCAGGCCGTGTCAGGTCTCATTTGTGTGATTCAATTTGTCTTTCCTGATATGCTCGGCCCTGTGTACAGTGACTCATGTCGAGATGAGGCTGAAAGGCTGGAGACTGGCAGTCAGTGAGGCCAAAGTGATCCTGTCTGTGTGTGTGTGTGTGTGTGTGTGTGTGTGTGTGTGTGTGTGTGTGTGTGTGTGTGTGTGTGTGGCAGAATTAGTGAGAACATGGACATTTGCGAGGATGAAGTTTGCTTCTTCTTCGTTGCAGGATAAACGTTGTTCCTGGAGCGATCAGAGAGCTCATGGTTTATTCACCGCGTCCTCCGGCCCGTCTGACGCGCCTCAGACACAAATTCAGAAATGGAAACAGACACTTGACCGTGGCAGATTATCTCTGTGCATCTTCTCACTTTGTTTGTCCCGATGATGCAGGATGCTGCAGTCTGGGTAAAATCGATGAAGGGCAGCACGAGCCGGACCAACTGTGATTCAGAGCTGATTTACCGCGGCTGTAACGTCCAAAGGGATTCATTAGAAACCGCACGGGCTCGTAAACAGCACGAGGTGCAATTAGTGAGCGCCTAAGCAAACTTCTAATTCCAGAAAAATGTATACAAGAGTATGAAGTGGGCACCACACAGTTGTTGCATCTGTAATCACAGGAGCCTAAAGTAAAAATGGGTTTGTGAGTAAAGAATCATCCACGAACATTTTTAAAGTTTAGAAAAAGTCCCGTCAGCTCTGTGACGCCGGCTGGACGCCGCTCTTAGCCCAACATCAGCTGGGACGAGTTTATTATTATTTATTCATTTCAGATCTCCAATAACATCGGCCGAGTTTCCATGGCAGCACTATAAACGCCCCTCTCCCCGGCCACCTCCTCCTGCCCTCCTTTTCTGTTTGACTTTAGTTCCTGTTTGGACTTTACTCAGATTATTTCTCATGGTTCTGATCTGATCCCCGGGGTCTCTGGTGTTTGCCTCTCTTCGTTTTCTCTGTGTGTTGATGCCTTTAGGAAGCAGCACGCGCTGCGCCCTGAAACCCATTCTTTAACCGCGTCCCGCCGCATCAGCGCGAGCGCGACAGCCGCGTGGTGTGACGTATAAATAAAGTTCAGTTTGATTGTTGGATGGCCGCCTAGCCTTTTTACCCGTGTCTGGTATGGAAGCTCTCCACCGTGACCCCTCTCTGTGTTTGTTACCCCGTTCGTTTTTCCACCCACTGCAGCAGGTTTCAGCCTGCTGTAACCTGGCAACCAAAAGATGTTTCACTTCAAGGGGAATAAAAAGACATTCAGGTGTTTTATTGCCGCCTGACAGTCGGCATCAGTCACACGAAAACAAAGATATGAAGCCGGGGATGATTTTTTTATGCCGGCTCTATCTGGATGGTTAACAGACTGTAAGCCTGCTGGATTAGTGCTGTCTGATTAAATGCAGCAACTCAAACCACTGGCAGAGACGGAGCTGTGGAAATATGGTACCTGTGGTCTGCTGGATATCAATGTGGATATCTGTGTCTCAGTTTCATGCATGGCCATGTTAGAGTGCTCCATCTAGTATTCAGCAGAACTTAGAAACTATGAATTATTTCACCATATACTTCATTGCTCCTGCTTCAGTGGTGGAGGTTAAACAGGACCACAGTGTCAGTGTATGGAGCCTGACGCTCCGGCTGCTCTAAACACCCCGTTTATCAGTTTTTTCCTTTAGCTGGATCTGTATGATGTCACATGTGGAGACAATCGTCTCAGGCAAATAGGCTCCACCCAGCAGCCAATGTAAAGACATTTGGCTTAAAGAGGGAGGAGCTAAAACAGCTTGTGACAGACAGAGGATGAAGTGGGGCTGCACCGAGGCGTGGCTGAGGTGGAAATGAACAACTAAACTTTAATTAGGTCGAGAGTAAAAGCCCAAAAGCGGCACGAAGATCAGCAAAATCCAAACACTCACGAGGCGCACACACAGGGACAAACACAAGACACACAAAACTGGGGCCATAGAGACATACTGGACTGATGAGGGGAGTGGAAACATCTAACACAGACAGGGAAGCACTGAGGACGATAGGCTGACACCAGGAAACACAACAACAATTCTAATGCAAGAATAATCACAGAAACCACGACAAAACTCACCAACACCAATGATCCACAAAGACTAACAAAGGAAACACTCAACAGTAACATAAACACCATGCAAAGCTACTCTACTGTCCACAAATAAAAATGGAAATTAGCTGATAGACCAGTTTTAAGGGGGGTTAATAAGCAGTCCCTCCATGAGCCGAGTGCTCGGTGTTTTCTCTGCAGGAGCGCCGTGCTGATAGCGAGGCTGCTTTAAAGGCTGAAAGGGAAGAAAAAGCCGAAAAGGAGCAGCTGCGAGCATTTTTATTTCCATTAGAACAGGGAACGTCAACTGGCGGCCCGCGGGCCACATCCGGCCCGCCAGAGCTTTTCATCCGGCCCGCGACAGGGTACTG
>JAVDPK010001588.1:8658-19956 GCA_034780415.1 Cichlasoma orientale | reverse complement strand
AAACCTCCAGCAGAACCAGGCTCAGGGAGGGGCAGCCATCTGCTGAGACCGGCTGGGGCTGAGGGGAGAGAGAGAGAGGACAAAAGACACAGTGTGGAACAGAGACAGAGATTAATAATAACTAATGATTAAATAGAGAGTGGGGTATAAACAGAGTGAAAGAGGTGAATGAAGAAGAAACACAGTGCATCATGGGAACCCCTCTGAAGGGCTTTAATTTCTGTACTGAGTGGCGGTCGAGGCTGCGCTGTGTTTTCAGGCTGTCCATCCATGAATGCTGGTGAAGACCTTGAGGGCATTTTTCAAAAGACTCGGGGATGAATTGGTTGGAATTTAGTGGTGAAAGATCAAACTCAAAAATGTATGAGATAATTCTGGTAAAATTAACACAAGAACTGCTTAAAAAAGGGTAAAATGATTAAATGGTGACATTTTGTGTACAAGGTCAGAGCTTTTTTTTTTTAGCCAAAACGCATAAACAAAAGTAAAAAATAGTTTCAAACTATAACTCCAAATGGCTGATGAGACATCCAAAAGGTCTTAATTCGACTTCTGGTATGTTTTGTTTTGTTTTTCTTCTGCTGAACTGAAAAGTTACCAAACAGTGAATTTTGTTTTCCATTCGTTCCCTCGATTGAAGCTCGTGAGCACCGATGGGACCGTGCAGCTGTATGGAAAACCCGGTAAGTCCAAGACCTGCTATCGGTCATGCGCCAGATAAAATACAACGGCATGGTGCTTATTAAAAGCTATTATATCACATAAAAACAGACAGTGGCTCAGTCAAGATGCCTACAGTGGCCGCTCATAATGACTTGTTGACTCTTTGTGCCTTCAGCGTGGTTGAAGTGGTCTAGTGCTGCAATATTTGATATAATGATGATGTAAAAGTAGGGATGTTCCTGGCGACTAATTTAATAGTCGACTATATAAGGGAAAAAAATTAGACTAGTCGACTAGTCGAGTAATCGCGCACATCCCTATGTAAAAGCTTTGTGTGTGATAGAGGCTGCATGAAACACTAGTCTGAGGCATTCGGGACACTCTTCAGATTTATTATGTTACCCTTAGTTTTATGTTTTAAATGTGTTTTCTAAATACATTTGGATTGGATTGGACTGATTGGGATGATGGTGCCATCATAAATATGCCGGGTGTCGAGCCAGTGAAAACTGGGATTTCTTGCATGAGCACTGATGTAGGACTGAGAAGGCCAGAGCTTCTTTCCAGATAACGAGGAAAATTCAGGCCTGCTAAACCTGGAGGCCGAGGAGGTTATAGAAGCTTATCCTGTTTTATCATCCTTTTTTTTTTTTACTTTAATGGAACCATAATTTTCAAAATGAACATTATTTTGTATTCACTAAGATTTGAAACTTGCACTTGAGACCACAAAGTCATCTGAAACATGTTTACTGAGGTCATAAATCAGGTGAGGTTAAGGGTCATTTTGCCCCCGCTGGACATTAGAACGACCTCAGTGCTCATCTGCACTCTGTGGTCTGGATGTGTTGTGAAAAGCCTGTCGAGGTTTTCAGAACCATGATTCTGGGAATCACATGGGCTTCATCAACAGATGGAGTCAGCCCAGTTGTCACTGAGCAGATGTTAAAGATGCTAAAATTTCCCATCATTCTTACCACTTTCATGACTTCTCATCTGTTTTGGCTGAGTAAATTTCCTGTACTGGTAAAGACAAAATGATACAGCTTTTAAAAAAAAATACCAGCAATCCAATCATATCAGTGAAAGAACAAAAACATATGGCCATTAGCTTCACAGCTGTGGGCACAAAAGACATTTCAACATTTTTTTCTGTTGCATCCGCGTCGCTCGGCTCCTTTTTTAAAGCACTTAAAGCAGCAAAGAGAGGCTGATCGTCAAACTACGGTGTGGTTTAAACTCACCTGCCACTTCCTTTCTGCGAGACATTTTCTAATTAATTGCATGTCAAACCAGTCCCAGAGACGGAGCCAGCCTTTTAAAGAAATCCACTAATCTCATTCCTAAAATTGTTTGCAATGCTGTCACCCAGAGAAACAGCAGAAAAACAAGGCAGGAAATGTTCACTGTTTGTTCCTCGTCCCGAGAGACTGCACTGATCCTTATAACGGCATAATGAGCCTTTTTAAACAGCATCAAAAATTAATGATCGGCTCATTTTGATGTCAGAATAAACACCCAGATGTTTGTGTATCTTCACTCCTGTCAGCTCTTCACTTTCTGCTGCCGTCGTGGAGGCTGAAAGTCATGATGGTGTCTTAGGGTCAGATTATTGCAAAGCTCATTTTGTTTAAATTGTAGAAAGCAACCTGGATATTCACTGAGGATATAAAGTAGCAGATGCATGGAAACTGGTGTTTTTTTCATCTGTGGAGCCGTTTGGCTGGACTTTGCAAGGAATACGGTTTTAAACCTGCAATCTTTCCAATGGCCAGCAGGAGGCGACTCCTCGGGCTGCTAAAATATGCCTGATTATATTCATTTCAGCCCGACATCATTAACCGTTGCTTCACCTCCCAAAATCATTTTGAGGGTTAGCGGAGTCAGGCTAGCTGACTTACAATGATATGCTACCTGGTGGCTAACAATAAAGCTATGACTAAGGATGGATAATCTGGGTTAAATCATCCATCCATCCATCTGCCAGGTTTGGGTCATCAGGACAGCAGTCTAAGCAGAGAAGCCCAGACCTCCCTCTCTTCCAACTCGTCCAGGGGGACACCAAGGTGTTCCCACACCAGCAGAGAGATCTCCTCAGCATGCCGTGGGTCTGTCCTGGGCCTCCTCCCGGTAGGATTTGAAAACTCTCACCTACAAGGTGTCCTACGCAGAATCACCTCAGCTGGCTCCTTTCAGCGTGGAGGGGTAGTGGCTCTACTCGGAGTCCCTCAGATAACCTTGCAGCTGCAGCTCGGTGCAGTCTCACGTGCCAAACCTCAGCCCAAAGAACGTCTGAGATGATCCATCCGCAGCATGAGGGTTGGTCATTACAGCTCATGGCTGCAGGTGAGAGCAGGAGTGTGGATCAACCGCACTCAGTTCTTTCTCTCTACAACACACTGATGTCAGCATGTCTGTGAGTTTATTCATTTTACCTACAGTGATGCTAATGTGTCACTCTAATTTCTTTAAATCCTTTTTTCTTATTTTTTTTTTTAGGGGGGGGGGTGTTGACTTGTAAACTTGGCTGATTGGATAAAATGTGAATAGGTATAAAATACTTGAATTTAACATCTAAACATTTCTGTGGCATAAATATTTTGAAGTATTTGCCTGTAAATCATCAGATCTCAGAACTTGTCTCAGTTGTTTTCATGTGAGTTTAAATCATCAGCAGAGTTCACACACAAACACACCAAAAGCCCCCTGCTTTCATCCTTTCTCCCTCACACTCCTCCCTTTCTTTGCCTTTACACTGACTCCTCTCATTCTGCCCTCCCCTCACTCTAATCTCCCATATTCTCGTCTCCACGTCCTTTTTTCCATCTCTCCCCTCCTTTCTACCTTTTTTCTCTCTTCCCCCAAGTGCCTCTCCTTTTCCTTTCATTCATCTTGCTTCTCTTTCAGCCTAATGCCTCCTTCTCAGCCTCCCCTTTTCTCCCTCTTTGCTAAACCCCTGCCACCTCTCCCTTTCACATCTCTTTCTCTCTCCTTATCAGAATTGAGGATGAATGGTGAAAGGCGAGGAGGCGAGGCTGAGACTCAAACCCGATGCCTCGTGTGTGGGAACCTCATTGTGGCCGGCGACTCAGAAAGAGAGAGAGAGCGAAAGAGCGAGCTAAGGTATCGCACTTCTCCCCCGTATGGTCGATAGAGCAGACCCTCTCATCTTTCCCCGCCTTGAATGGCATCACTGTGCCAGCCAGCCTGGGGAGCCGGGGAGGGGGAGTGTGGGGGAGTGATGCATGACCTGACAGAAACTGAGATGAGGGGAATATTTTCTTGTCTCACATTTTTCCAGGAACACGGTTTTGTTGTTTACACGAGTTACCACAAAGTTTCTTTACCAGTTTGACCAGTTTTGCTCCCGCCGGCTCTCAGCTGTAATCGAGTCTGTAACTATGGTCCAGTTAGACTTTACTTTGGCACCAGGAGGTCAAGAATCACTTCTCCATCAACTTATTCACCAATTTAATATCAAAACCAAACTATACTTGGTGTCAAATCTGTTGATATCACACAATCCTATCTGGATAGCGTTCTGTTAGCTAGTCATGCCCTGCGTCATTGTTTTTTGGGGTTTTTTTTGGGGGGGGGGGGGGGCAGAAGTGACTATATTTGGTCAAGAGGCGCTTCATTAGATTGTTTATCCAGCTACATCCACAGACTATGGGAGCATCGCACAGACACCTTTAAATTAGTGCTAACTAACATCTGAATAATATCCCAGAACTTCACTCATCAAACTGGAGCTCCGTCTTCTTGGACGGTCCTTTAGGCCAATGAAGCCACAGCAGCCACATTAATTTCTACCTTCAGTGAGACAGTAAATTGGGTGTGTAATGTAACGGAGTCGCTTTTCCCCCCTAGCGCACTCTACTCCGTATTAACGGACAAAAAAATGAACTACCAAAAACTGCAATTCCTCTAATGTCCACCAGGTGATCAGCTGCTAGCTAGGACCCTGATGCGGTGAATGGATGCAGCCTGATTTCTCACAGTTTCGTCAAGCACTTGTGTTTGATGACAATAAAGGCTTCTGGTTCTGATAACCATGCTAGCTAGCATTAGCTGATAACTTACCACTCCGCCCTTGTATTCAGTTGTGGTCACTTCTGGCTTTGGAAAAACCATCACAGCTAGAAAGCCTGAACTGAAGTGTGATGTTTCAGTTGCTGCTTCCATGTTTTACATGCAGCCTGGGGGTGGGCTTTTGGGGCCTTTGGTTTTATTGGCCTGAGTCAAATCACCTCACTGTCAGCGTTCTGCTCGAGCAGGTGGACAGGTTTAGTTCGAGGACTTTAACCCAGGTGTGCTTTTGTGTTCTTTTAAACATAGTAACATTATTTATGACTTTGGTGAGGTGCAGTTAGATTGCACTCTGTCACAAACTACCTTCGAAGGCTCAGTTTTCTGTTTCACTGGGCTCCACTCCTCCAACATAGCCCACACTGCTAACAGCCAGCACTGTGAAACAAATACATTTTGTGCTGTGGGCCAACCACATTTTGCTGTAAGCCTGCATCCAGGACTTTTAGACCTTTTACAGCTCTCCAATCTAAAAAGTTCTCTTTAATTCACCTGCTTTCAGCCAAACTGTAGTTGGGGTTTTGTTTCTAATCCACCGCATCTCAGAGCAACTCTCGAAAATTACAATGGAGCCCATTAGATCCCTTTATCTCTGCCTTTGACTTTGGACAAAGAGTTCAGCCATTTAGAACAAGTGCTAGACGCAGGCCCTGTGGAAAGCAATCAAGTGAGACTGTTTTCCATCTTCTAAACTTGGCACAGTCTCGAGAACATAAAGGAGCTTTGGGTCATTAGGGTACCAGGCCTGACAGATTAGTTTAAAAGCTGAAGCACACCGCTTTAGCTTGTACAGTGCTCTTTACAATTATTTTCTGGCACGACCAAATGAACTGAATAAGCCTAAAAAAAGAGAAATGCAACAACCAAAGTCGATCTCGCCCAGCAGCCTGGAGGAGGCAGTTTGTTATTTCAGATCGCCTCGAATCTGACCCGCCTTATCGTGCGTGGAGGCAGACGGGCAGACGGCTGAGCGATGGGGGGTATTTTCCAGCTACGCTCACCTGTCTGCTTATATTAAGTTGTGCAGCCTGTGAGTTTAGTTCGGTCAAGCTGTGAAATATCTTCCCCCTGCCTCAGAACAAAACCCCTCCTCCCTCTTAGCATCAATTATTCAAGCAGGAGTCAATTAGGATTGAATAATTTATCTTCTGAGTGTCAATATTTGGTAAACAATCCCTCGCAGCTTTTTACGATCCCCCAAAGTGTCCGACTCTGCTGCCGCGATCAGCGTGATCGGGGACTCTGGGTTTTCCTGCGTTTGGCCCTGTCGGCAGCGAGCGTCACCATGAAGATGATTGGAGCCCGCAGGAAGGAGACTGGGGTCATGTGACTGTTTTCTCTCCTCTTTGTCATGAAGACTCAAGTCCTTTGAATTTATTTGATGTTCACTGGTAAACTAACATCATTTCTCCTTCTCCTCACTTAAATTTTGGTAGTAAATCTGAAGTATTTCATTCACACAAAACTGAACCTCCATCAACACAATAAGCATGAAAATATAACACACTGCTGGACCTCTAACACAGCACCAGCATCTCAAAGGCTTCTTTATGTGTTTAACAAAAACATTTGTAAACTGTAGCAAAGCAGGAAACTCGTCCCACTCAGAACGTGTGCTGCTCTCAGCGAGGAGGCGGCCGCGGCCCCTCAAAAGTGTGTTTGAACTCTGGAGACGTGCAAAGTAAGAGTTCAGTACTCCAGATGAGATAGCAGCAGCTATTCCAGAGTTTCCCGACTTTTGTAAGACCAAAGGACGGTCCGGATGTCCTCTGGTTTGTCACAGTCTCACTGTGGACTCCTCAGTGGATCCGTGGATATGAAATGAGTGCAGCGTCTCAGCTGCGTCTCAGAGGCTCTGCGTCAAATTCAAACTGAGGAACATGTAAGATGCTGGGCCAAAACGTCCTTTAGCTGGATGAGCCGAACGTCCGTCCTCTGAAGATCTTAGCTTCCACACTGAGAGTGAAGTTAAAGTTAACATTTTTTTCACTGTTTTTATCCCGAATCACAGATGAGGGGGAGAGGAAATGAAATAAATTTGCTTCATCATCATCATCATACAGAGCATTTTGGAAATGTGATTTAAACCGGTTGAATACTCACCGATGCTACACAGCAAAGTGGAGACTGATTGCTGCGTTTCACAGGGGGAATATCAGACCTGCAAAACATCCAAATTCTGCTTCAGTTTAAAGCAGGAACAGCGCTCAGCACATTTCCTTCTGAGCTCTGAAAATCAGCGGACTTCCAGCTGGTTGGTGAAGATTTAAAGAAGTCATCTTTAATATGCTTGTGTGACAAAGCTGATGCATGTGATATTTCAGACACTAGAAATATGAACAGTTATAAATTTAAAAATTAAATGTTTAAATCGACAGTTCAAAAAGCTGCTTTCTGCTCTCCCACACAATGAAAGGAAGGCCGGGTCCATGCTTCAGCTGCGGTGCCTTCCCTGACCGCTGCAGCCCCTTCATGGGTTCGTGGCAGATTATTGGAGCTGCACCTTTCAGCATGCACCTTTACTGGGGCTGTGGCTATGTGCTGGTAATGTGACTGCTAACACACTTCCAACAGAGCAGCTACATCAACAGTAAAGAGCTGCAGCAGAAAAATATAAACCCAAGTGAAGGAAAATGAAGGACGGAGCAGTCGTTTCCCTCCAGAACACCTCTCCAGGGGGCGGAGCTTCAGGAGAAAACTTTTCATTCCAACATGATTCATTCTAGTAGACTGAAGATCCTTAAAGAATACGTGTGAGTAAATGATGTTTGCATGAGAAACATAAATTAGTCCTGTTGGATAAACATGAAGTAAATGTGCAAATTCAGCAACCCCACAATTTTTTCAGTGCACCATCATTCAGCAGAAATGTTCAGGCTCATTCACCCATCAGTTTTGGGAGAGCTAGATACTTTCATTATGGATATACCTGATGTTTAGGAGATAAGAGGGAGGAGCCCATATTACAGCAGGTATGACCAACAAGTCCAAGCAAACGGTGCCAAACTGAAGACGGCCGAGCCATCGCGCTCCAGCAGGCCTGGGTGACGTCTCAGGCTGATTCCTCCATCAGTTCATCGTGTTGCCTACAAATTAAGCAGTGGTCCGAATAACGTAACATTTTTTTCTTGTGCATTCAGCATTCGAGTGAGCAGGCGCCCTCTTTGAGTCTGGCATCTAGCTCTCCCGAACCTCTTGGCATGCACCAGATCACCAACGACCCATCTGGGCTCACGGCTGGGTTTTGTTGCAGCCATGTGTTAGATGGGGCAAATTTTCAGAAACTGCAGGATGTTACCTTTCAGTCTCAAACACTGACTTTGCTGTTAACAGCCAGACGTGTCACCGGGAACCAGGTGGATGTCAGCTGGTCACCGGAGACCCATCGAGGTTCAGGAGCTGGTTAATGTCCACCCATTTTTTGCCTGTTTGCTTCACCCTCTTTCTTTTCCATGCATCCATTTTCTTCTGCTTATCCGATCAGGGCTGCAGGGAGCTAGACCCTATCCCAGCTGTCATAGGGCAAGAGTGGGGGGCACGCCCTCAGCAGAGATAACAACACAATCAAAATCAATCTTCTAGTTTCTGAAAATGAGCCTGGATGCAGGCGACCTGGTGGATGTTGAGAGGCTAATGGAAAAAGCTGCACTGCCAAATGTTAAGAGCTCGATATCTTTCGGGCCAGCTATAAAAAGGGGTGGACATTAATTAAACCCAAACTTTACCCCGATCCCCCCCTAGTCCCTAAATGTAACCTTTACCCAGGATGCTTTGCCAGTGGAGGATGTTGAGTTTGTGTGAGAAATACTCTGTTAAAGCTGCAGCACTCAGAGGAAATCGACCGTATTTGTCGGAAAAGTCAGAACCACCAAAATTCATGAATTATGAGGATGCATCGATTTGTGCTTGAAGGGCGAAGGTTTAAGACGCGTGTTTCACCTGAATATTTCAAATGTAAAGAGCTGCACTTTGTCAGGAAGAGATCACTAATAAAACAAAGCAGGTAGAATTCAGCAAGTCGAACCGCTGTTCTCTGAGCGCGGACTCACCAGAACATCCAGAATATTCCCGACTCATTCCTGTCAGCTTGGGTTTGGCCGGGAGGAGACGGCTTTGTGGGGCTGAAAATCACAGATGCAGTTTGGATGAGCCCTCGGGCCGTGCTTCAGTCCACTGCTTTATGATGTTGTATTAAATATGCAGCGCTCCATGAAAAGAATGCCTCTGCAGTCATTTACCAGTCTCTAATATGCTTTATTGAAGAAAGTGAGGCAAAGAAAAGTTTTCAGGCTCATCCATCGCTGATCCATCCTCCAACTGCTGACTTCTGCTTTTGTTCGGCTCCTCTGAAGACGTTCAGCCACGACTTTCCTCCTCGTACGTTGTAGCACAAACATGACGGAGCACTTGTGGTGAGCCGTTCCTCGTTGAAAGAATTGTGTGCTTTGCCTTTACTTTGAGCCACGCAGAGGCAAAATAAAAGTTCTACTTCAGCATGTAAAAAACTGGAGGTGATAGCTTCAGCGCTCTGACAGCTGATGACCTTGATTAGAGTGTGAAGGTCAGTTTTTCCTTTTCTGTCCGGGTAAATGAATCTCACATCACATTACACCTTTTACAGCCTCCTCTCTTCCCATTGTTTTACATTTCTGCATAATTAGAATGAAAAAGCTCGCGCTTAAATATCATTTTCTTGCCTACTTTAATATTCATGAAGAGTTTTCTCGGTCCTGGAGACAACCTGACAAGAAAGAGCAAGAGCAGCCCGTGCTGATCAGCGAGCCTCGCCCTCTTCATGAATATTAACAGACACAACAAGCCGGCGTTCTGCGGCGTCTGGGAAGCTCTGAGCAGTCGCGTGGATATCCGGCTAAAATGGAAACTTGCACAGGGCTGGAAATGCTCTTGATTTCCGAACTCCAAAAATGATTTTGTCAGTCGAGTGTATCCATCTCTTCATGTTCTTCCTACGAGCAGCTGTGGCTCAGGAGGTAAAGTGGGTCGCCTGCCGATCGGAGGGTCAACGGTTTGATCCGCGGCTCTTTCAGCTGAAGTGCCCTTGCACAAAATACTGAACCCCAAATACAAAAAGCGTTTTGAGTGCTCCGAGTAGAAAAGGCCCATTTAAGTCCATTTACCATGGTGGGAAGCAGGTGTTGTGATGTGTGTCATGTGCCAGAGGCTAAAGTGATTTCAACGATAAAAGGACAAAGATAACAACCCGCTGAGCAAAGTGAAGAGAAATCATGGAAATGGCTGCAAATGTCAGCTTACAGCCATTTAACTTATGCAGCCCAGTCACTGCCGTCTGGTTGTTGTGCACGCTCGCTGCACGAATTTCCAGACAAAAAATGATGAGTAACTGCCAGCTATGTGCCTACCAGCTGTAACACGGCCTTTTGCTCATAGAGTGTTAGAATATGGATGCAGCCAGCGCACCTATTGATTTGTGAAGTCCTGTTACAAAGCATCGAGCCGGGCATGTGACACGTGAGGGGTGGATCTGACTGAGAAACCGGGGGCGTGCTGCATGCTCTTGTCTTGGATGACATGAACCTCTTTTTATTCAGCGTGACCTGAAAGCAGCAACTGAGTCCATAAAGAGGAGTCGCCCCCTGCTGGCCAGTAAAAAGAATGCAACTTTAAGGCACTCCTGTGCTAGCTTTACTTTTCACACCAGGAACCTACGCCCATCCTTTATACAGTCGGTGTTTCAGAGTGCTGCATTAAAGCTAGGCTACAGCCCAACACACCTTCCCAGAAAGGAGACTGGAGGTTCCACCATGCTTACCTTATTCAGAGCAGCTGTCAATCACACCAGACAAAATACACCATTTTTCTAGCATCACATATACAATCAGTGACAAAAAGCTCAGTAGCAGCACGATGGCTGCACAGCTGACGGTGGCGGTGGAGAGCTTTGCTAGTCGCTGTGCTAACATACCTGCTAACGTTTCCTTGTTCCGCTGTGAGAGTTATTCCGATATTCAACATTTGTTCGCATCTTTCATGACCCCCGCGCCCCAGCAGTGGACCGCGCCCCACAGTTTGAGAAACACTGGTTTAAATCAACGTACCGCTCAGAAGGATGACGCAGTAAAGCCTGAAGTGCAATAACTACGCTTGATTTAATCTTTTCTTAACTCTACAATTCAAATTTCACTTCAGCATCAAAACAATGATGAAACACATTTTTGATGTCCGCGGCCATCGAGGCTAATCTCTGCATAAAGCACGCCAGAGAAACAAAGAACCGGTAAAGGCGTCGCTGTGCTTCGTGCTCAAACTGGTTCCCAGTCCAGAGCTTCGCAGCAGTTGCAGCAGTGCAGTCTGTAGATGGCCGAGTTCGGCGCAGACAGTGTGTAAGCAGTTGTTTCTGCATTAGGAAAATTACATTGTGCTTTTCCAGTGAGTCAGTGGTTGATAAGAGCAGCTATTAGCAGAATGAATGGATTTATCCTCAGCTGTGTGGAGAAGTCACTTTGGTTGACATCTCTGCATGTGACAAGTGGATTACTGCTCCCTTAACGGGGGGGGGGGGGGGGG
>JAVDPK010001584.1:92479-109757 GCA_034780415.1 Cichlasoma orientale | reverse complement strand
TTGGGTTTTCTCTGTATTATTGTAGGGTCTTTACCTACAGTATAAAGCACCTTGAGGCGACTGTTTGTTGTGATTTGACGCTATATAAATAAAATTGAATTGAACTTCTGATTCGAGGCTTTCCTTTTCAGAGGAGCCACAGTATCCAAAGTCGTACACAGTGAGGATGTAAAACTATTAATCGACCTCACTGGGAGCAGAGTTTAGATAGCTGCTCTGCTCTGTGTTGGCACTGAAGAAGATACTAATGAAGGAATTATATCCTTAAACTTAGTTACAGCAGTGACAAAGTTTAAGTAACAGAAAGATATCTACTGTAATGATATTTATTTCTCACTGCTGTGTAATGCATTATAATAAATGTACACATTAAAAAATGAAGGGAATACTGTTACTGCCGTACGCCAGAACAAGCTCCAGAGTGCGATTAAAATGATCTGAATCATGTGACAAATTTGCAACAAACTAAAATCAGAAAGGGGGCAAATACTTTTTCATGGCACTGTATGTAGTAAATATGTAACTAGCCTTTGTTCTAGCATGCTGTCCACCTCACCTCCAACCAGTCTGGAGGTCTCTTCCTGTTAAGAGGGAGTTCTTCCTCCCGACCATCTAATGTCTGGGGCTCAACTGGAAGCTTGGGATGACTCTTGTTGTGAACTGGTGCTATACTCACAAAGCTGAACTATTGCCCATAATCTCCATGTTTTAGGGTGCATAAAGCTTTTAAATGCACAAGCAGGGTTGCAAAAACTCTGAAGCAGGTAATATATAATTAATGTCAATTAAATACCAGAAGATTTGCTTTTGTCAACGGATAAATATGAAGTATGAATTAATACATAAAATGACTGTAACTTAAAGGTGAGCAACAGTTCATGGTACACAGTGCATTGAGTCAGTGTGAGTCCTGCATTAGTGAAGCGTCACATAAATACAGGTACTGTAGCCTTATTGTAAAGCGTTCTCCCGGTCAGACCCCAGAACACTGAGACGTGGGTCGGGGCCTGAACAAAGCTGATGCTACATAATGAATAAAGTGGGCTACATCAGAACCAGTGTTCTCTCTGTCAAGGGAAAATACCATCTTAGTTTATGTAAATGTGTGTTTTATTATCTGTGTGAATTTAAGTCAATAACATCACACTTTGATCAGAAATCAAAAAAAAACTTTGTTCAGAAATTGCTTCACATTTTCTTAATAACTGTAAAAATAAGCTTTAAAATTCTCAAGTCATGAAGTTTTCTTTAAAAACAGCCTCTGTTAGCAAAGTAATCAATACTCCTGTGTGGAATGAACAGACATGATGAACAATATAATTATTAATGCAGTATCACAGAGGAAATATATAGTCATGATGCCTGATGAAGACTCGCGGATGTCTTGCATGAACAGTGTGGAAAAGTCAGAGGGCTCACAGGCCGTCACCGTCAGTCCACTCCAAAATGAAGCCAATCAGAAGCTAGGAAACGGGCAGCACACCAGCCTTTATCTCACTGTTGCTGTTCCCCCTGTTCCTCTTTAACCTGCTCTGGCTGACCTTTATCACCACCATCCAGCTGGCTTCCCTCCTGGGAATCATCAGCAGCGGCCGCCATGGCATCAACAACACTGATGGTGCCAATCTGCTGTTGGACAGCAGCACCCTGCGCGGTGGCCAGACCCTGCAGCGTCACCAGCTGGAACTGAGAGCCGACGACCTTAACGAAGGCCCCAGAGGCTGCTTGGCTACTGGCCCCAGCTGCCCCCTCCTGACCTGCTGCAGTGGACAAAACTGTCAGGTTAGAGGCATCTGCTGCAAGCTCTGACCCAGAGATCGGGGAAGTCAGGAGGGTGTACGCACCCAGGTTGGTGCTGGGCTGGGCTCCTGCCATGGTCAGTACCTTGCCCAGCGGGAGGCTGGTCAGCTGGTTGAGAGGCAGAGTGATCTGGGTGGGCGTAGCACTGACTGTGGCAGGCCCGGAGATGGCACGCGTCAGCC
The DNA here is from genome assembly GCA_034780415.1 of Cichlasoma orientale. NCBI lineage: Eukaryota > Metazoa > Chordata > Actinopteri > Cichliformes > Cichlidae > Cichlasoma > Cichlasoma orientale. The sequence goes on along the minus strand of JAVDPK010001584.1, from coordinate 107,775 downwards.
GGGGACGCTTGGGCGCGGTGGGTGCAGGCACCGGGGTGAGGGTCATCAGGACATTGTTGAGGTGCTGCGATTTGCTCTTCAGCTCCTTGGCTCGCTTCCTGTGCTCGTCACACTGCTGCTCCAGGGCTGCAGAGGGAGACAACGCAGCAACACAAGGTTTTTGTTAGTCCCTTCATGCCGAACGCAGTCATTTCTGTAGTTCTACAGATCAGAAGCCTTTCAGGAGTTCTGCACTGACCAGCAAGGCTGCGAGTGTACTGCTCTCTGTAACGGTCCATCTGGCTCTTGTGACTAGCCAGAACCTTTTTCACAAGGTCCAGCATTCCAAAGTTCTGCACGATGTTGTTCAGTAAAACAGCATCTGAAAAACAAACACCACTTCCTGATCATGGGGACTCTAAACCTTCGAGGAAGGCCGCAGATTCTGTTTGCTAGTAACGAAACGGGCAGTCATGCTGGGTCACTGTGGTCTCTGTGATTGACAAAAGCCCACCTCTGTGTGTTTCTAACCTTTGACTTGTAGCGGTGGGTCACACACTCTCTCCTGCAGCCCCTTCAGCACCTCCTGCAGCTCATTCTGGAAGTCCTCCACCACCTCCTCCAGCAGCCCTGCCTCTTTCACCTCGCGCCAGAACGCAATAGAGTCCTCTGGACACACAAACACACACACACATAAACACTAATCCCAGTCAGCTGACTCCACTTGACGGTGAGTGAGTGTGTGTGGGGGTTGCTGATCACCTCCAATGGCTGTGACCCACCCTGAAGTTTCTTCCATCACCTCTGGAAACGAGGCTGCAGCTCCGTTCACTACAACACAGACAGTGCATGTGGTCACAGCGCAGACTGTGACGGGACATCTTTTCCCCTCTATATTCTCTGCAAGCACCAACACTTTGGTCCATAAGAATTTTGGCAGTGACACAACCAAAGTGGATTTGAAGTGAAACAATCAGGATGTGACCGAGCGCAGCTTTAATTCTCGAGGTTTCCTTTTCGGCGCGTCTCTGCAGTGCTACCAGCTGCATTCATGCCCAGTTTTTAAAATGATGCTTCACTGCATTCAGTGCACTGAAGTCTTTTTCCACAGCCTCAAACATCAGATGGAGATATGAGGTCTGTACTGACAGCAAACTTACTGTATTTCCATCTTCAGACTCAGTACAGTGCTGATTTTATGCATTCAGTTTGTTTTCAACATGGTTTCCAGAATCATTACAGTTTTACTGTTTCTATTAAATCTATTATTAGTTTTATGCAGTTTAGACAAAAATAAAAACATAGCGCAACTTATGATAACCTTGGTCTGGGCTTTATGACTTACAGTCAGCTGATGAGGGTGTGGCAGGAAGCAGGCTGGCTGACGCGTCGGTGCTGATGGACACTTTAGTTCCTACCAGGTCTATCTTAGTGCTGCGGCAGGTGTTGGAGCACACTTTGGTGTGCTGATAGAAATCCAGTTCACCAGAGTCCATGATTTTCCTATGAAATTAAATATGATGAAAGGATTTTAGGACATCAAGATGCACAATTTTTTACCGACTACTATGCCTGATGGAAGAGTGCCATCCTGAGGCCTATTTGTGAACTGCACATCAACCACTGAAAGGAAGGAAACTGATGAATTTTGTCTGTTAATTGAAATAAAGTTCTACTCAGACACAAAAGGAGTCCTCTGTTCAATTTTTGTTACTTTGCCCTCTCGTGACCCCCCCCAATAACACCATCCAGCTCAGATCAAATCCATCAGCCTGAGGCCCTCTGATAACTGTGTGATTGGCTGCCTACTGTCCTATAACTGCCCTTTCAAGTATTTTTTAACTGCATGGCAATAAATAAAAAGCAGGACCTGGCTGCACAAAGCACCAAAGACTTTTCCTTTAACGCTTCATTTTGCTTCAGAGTGTTTGAAAGCATCTCGATGGCAGCACGTGTATGAATGTTTGTGCTCCCTGTCTCCTGTGCATAGTGCAGTTTGCTAGCTTTTTAAATGCTAGTAGCCTCAGGAGCTAACTACAGCGCATCAGTGACAATTAAAAATACAGGATACGAACTGCTACTCATACACTGGCTTTCTACTCAATTCACCCAGTCATACACACGTTAATACAGTGCTTTTATCTAACACACACACACACACACACACACACACACACACACACACAGAAACTCCTGCCATACTTCTGTAACATGATCGAGTCTGATGAAGGCTGGTGTGAAGGAACCGCAGGACTCCTGAACTGTAAAATGTTAATGGTTTTTCTCTAAAGCTGCAGAGTACAGGAGGCTGTAGGGTTAAAGTTCACTGTGTGTATTTATTAGCAGGTGCAGACCTGAGCATGGTGCCATTGAGTCGGATGGCTCTCTTCCAGTCCTTCAGAGTGGATTTCCCCGCTAAACACACAAACTCCTTTGGGCTGATGAGCTGCTCATTGAACTGACGAGAGGAAAGAAAAGCAAGTCATGACCCACCTTATCCTGACCTTCATGTGACCCTCAGCTTCAGCACAGCCTGAGCACTTTGAAAATGACTGTGTACCTGCACACATTTCACATTTATCCCAGGGCAGACAAATTTCTTCCAGACCAGATTGGCTTTGGCATCTCCGCATGTGATTGAGTAGAAAACATCAGCTTCCACATCCACCTCTTCAGTTAACTTTACTGCAGAGACAGAGACACAGACGCCCTCGTAAACGCCCTGGAAGCACGAAGTCTACAGCACATAATCAGGTCTCAGTACATCTTAATGGGTCCACGTGGCCTCAGTGACTTTATTCACCATATCAGCTCAAAGGCAAAAGGCTGAGTAAGAACCAGGAATAAGAAATGCTAAAATCATAATAAACATAAAGCAGAGAGAACAGTCACTGTCTGTCATTGTAAGAACTATAGCTGGATTTTCCTTTAGAACCACAGAGGTCTCTGACTCTTCTGCTCAACTCAATAACATCTCAGCTTTTATATGTGGAAGTAACACTGAAAGCTGAGCTACTGAAGTGACTATTACAGAGCTATTACAGACCTATTACACACACACTGTATCCAGTCTGTGTGCAATAACTGGCCCCACAGTGCTTTAAATGAGCAAACAGTGATTTCTGTGTTACTGTTTCTTTCAGTCCTTTATTTAAACTGTACTGCTGACTGTAGCTGACGTGTTCATTAGAGCACGCAGGAACAAACGTGTCCTTCCGACCCCAAAAGGAAATGAGTGCTGTTATTTTACACGGCCTAAAAAAAGAGTTTTCTTCGGTGACCCTACCAGGTGAGCTTCAGACCCTCAGTCATAAGTTTTTATTGGAAAAGCTAAGTAACCTTCAGATTTTACATGTCACAGTTTCCACAAATGCTGATCAGTGTAAAACAAACTAAATCTAAACTCCCTGAAACACCTGCCTCACCAGAAGCCAGTCTCATTTATTAAGCCTCTTAATCTTACCTGCATCGTCATGACAGCGCGCATGATCAAACAGTGATTACACTTCAATGGCTCTTATTTGTCAAAGGTCCAAATTTAAGCCCATCAACTCTCCTGACTTGTAACATAATCACAAACTGAACCCTTAAATCTGAGCCTCGTCATCATTCTGCGGTCCAGGCAGCGTTCACAGGAGAAGGCAAAAGAATCTGAACTGGAACAATAAGCTGGAACATGTTTTAATACCTCTGCTATCAAACTCTGCCCTGGCCTGAAAGTCCACACAGCCACAGCAGTCTGAAGGGTTCTCATCAGTGGTGCTGGTACAGCTGCATACTGCACTGCGCCACAGAGAAACCTGAAAATACAAACTGCATCAAGTGTGTGGTGGCGGCCAGAATCCAGAGTGTCAGAGATTATCTGCAGCTCAGCTGTCAGCATGAGGAAATGCATGGTTCCCACGTGACTCAAGCTATCACGTTGACAAGATTTTCTGTAACCCTGACCTCTGACCTGAGGTCAACGTTGCCGAGATTCAAACTAAAGATTTTTAGTCGATGCACCTGCGGTATCGACTAAAAATCCTCGTTCTCCAGTTATCGTGTTCACAATGTCAAAAGTTGCTGCCCCGCCTGGCAGCAACCATACCCCATCAGCCTTTCCAGGCTGAAGGGTAAAAACCAAAAGGTCACTCTGAAGTGAGCAAAGCAGTGTGCAGGTCAAATTACCAATTACTGCCTCTTCTTTTGCCAGTGAATCTGCTCTGCTGGTCTCTGCTTCCATTGGTGCTACTGTAAGCACATCCTCGCTGAGGGAAGAAGAAGAAGAAGAAACAGGATGAAACTCAGCAAACTTTCTTTTGCAGATTACTTGATTTTACATACAATATGTTAGCTGTGATATCTGTTAAGTAACTGGAACAGGAAGACCAGTATTTCTATCGTTAACCCAGACAGGAACATTTTCTTATAGGATGTGAATAATGGAAATGAACTATTTTAGCTATCCTGCATCCCATTGTAGTTGCTTTGAGTCATCTCTTTCCTTTGTATGACAGTCATATTCACCTGCTGCTGATACATAATTTAGGTCATGCATTTTTATAGTCATTTTACATGTGTTGTGTTCTCTTTTGTGTTTTTGCATTGCTTTGTAGCCATACAAATCTTGTATCTTCCCATTTTGTGTTTTTGGTGACATCTTGCTCATCTTTGTAGCCATGCTGTATCCGCTTTGCATCTCTCTGTAGTTGTGAATTAACGTTCATATTGTGACCACAAAGTTGAGTGTGTTACCCTGGCTGCGGGGTGAGCGCTGCAGTCACCAGCACTGCTTTATCGTCCTCCGCCACAGACGGGAGGTCCTCGCTCCCCGACTCCGGTATGGTGACGATCACAACCTCACTCATTTCCTGCATGCTCACCTCCGATGAAGCCATGGGCAGCGGACAGGTATTACTAACTGTGTAGCAAAAGATTTAGTGATTACAAGAAATGATCTCCTGACCGGAGCGAAAGCGCAGCATAGCTTTGTCGGTTAGAGCAGGAATGTGCAGATTGTCCCAGTTCAGACTGGGAGGCAGACACTGGGAACACTGGCTGCGCGGTGGCTAACTGCAGGCGCTAGCTACAACAGTAAACAATAACCGGGCTTCATGTACGCCAGAAAGCTTTACGACATGTTTCTGTGACGGTCTGTGAGGGTTCGAGTTTGTGTGAAACAAACTTTTACACACTGAGTGGAATTTAGTGCGTCGTCTAATGACGCTGCCGCAGATTAGGATATTAAATATGATGATAACCTTACCTTACACAGGTGCTCAATGCTGACAACGATCTGTATGCGCTTCCCGAAAGAAAGGATGCTAACAACTTTGAACCAATTTCAGCGAATTACCGCCAAACCGTGCAGCTGTTAAAGCCAAGTAGCTGACCGCTGTCTCTCTTCGACTTCATACACAACATTGCCGCCCTAATCCTAGAGGTGTTTTAAGCCGACATACAAATACAGTTAGTCTCATTCACAAGATTTCTTGAACGTACTAAGCTAGCATTCTTCTTCTCTGTGTATATTTTCGGATGGTAAAGTCACAAATGTACACGCCGCCACCTACTGTACAGAAAGAGTATGGCAAGGATGAATACCGTTATACGTGGTTACTGGAACTAGTTTTTTATAGCTGCAGAGCCATTAACTGTGGCTATTTTTCGTACATGCTGTTACGATGTTGAACATGGACTCAAAGTGAGCTGCACGGCCTGAGCACGAGAAATCTCCTACAGGTCCTGCAGGCTGGGTTTGTGCACACCAACGGCACTAAACCCCATAACACAAGCACACACAGCTACATTTCTAGAGAGGTGCACGTCAGGTTAAGTCATAGGTTATATTGCAGATTTCCCGCAGAAGCATAAATCCCAGTCAGGCACCATGACTTTGATGACCTTCAGCTGACTGGTTCCAGATCTTCCAGTTTGGAATTGTCTTGATGGTCTGAGCAGAAGCAGGTGGAGATAAAAGCACACAAAAAGCCATAGTACTGGTAATGACTGTATCAGGACTCATCAGCTGCAGTGAGAGTGATATGAAAATCTTCCATGTATGTAGGACTGAGAAATCATTACTTGAGTAAACATTCACACTGTGCTCCAACCACCTTAAACCAAATGTGCTTTAAGCCCAAACCCAATCTTAGTGTAGTCCATTTTGAAATGTTATTAAAAATGTTCCTTTCCACAAAAGCATAGCCTGTAATCCAAGGCAAAATGCCACGTGACTGTATATACTGTATATACTATATCTCGTACTGTATCTGAGCAGATCACGCTGACCTCTGCACCTCCTTTTGGACTCACAGCAGCAGGGAGGACATCAAACTGCAGGTGGAGGAGCTGCATGACAGACGTGGCGGGTTTGCAAAACTTATTTTGCAAACAGAAAATTACAGATTAGGCCAAGAGCTGCAAAAATAAGGCTCATATTTTTACTTGATATTCAGTTCTGCTCATTGTTGTAACTCTAAAGGACGCTCCAATCCAATTCTACATTTTGCGTGTGTTTAATGGAATTTACAATAATAAAAGCCTTTGTTTCTGATGACATTGATGTTTTCTGCTTGGGCTGAGGGTGGCATTTACTCCAGAAATGCTCTGAGTGCTTTCTAACATTGACAGGGAGCAACTATCTTGCTCAAGGATACTTTGGTATGCAGACTGGAGCAGCCAGGGCTCGAACCACCAACCTTCCGATGACCTGCTCTGCCTCCTGAGCCACGGCCACCCCTAAAAAGGAGTCATTGCCTGACAGGCAAGTCGCAGGGAGTACTCTCCGGGTCATGGGTTTCCTGCAGGCGCATGCGCATTAGCGTGCGTGCGTGCGGCCGACCACTCTAATGCCAGGCAGCCTGTAAACACCTCCACTGCGCTCCTATTTGGGGCATACTGGGACTTAAAATGGCGAGCCGCTCCTGGTCAGAAAAAATACTCCAGCTCCTCCGTCATATGAATAACTTTTATTTAGCAGGTAGACGAGTGACAGCAAGAGAAGGACAGCATGAGGCGGATGATACGAAGTCCTCTAAGTAACCGCTGCCCTGTTACGTGTCTCCGCAGGTTCCTGTCGTTCAAACTGCTTTCGTTTTGAGATAGACGGAGCCCAGGTCGGCTGGATTCCTCCTCACCTGGTTTCGCTGTTGGCACGCTATCCGGAAGTGTTCAGTCCGCCGCACGGCGGCGCAGTGTCCCTGCGTCACAGCTTGGACTCATACGGGAGGAAATCTGAGGCTGTGGACAGTGTCCTGCAGGCTCTCAGGCGGGAGAGCTCCCTGAGCTGCCTGAGAGGATGGAGAGATGAGGTGAGGCGCACACGTTACAGTTCTGTCTCTGTGAGCGCCACACGCCTCACATATACCCTAACACCAGGTGTGCGCATCAGACAGCCCTCTGCCAACCTGCCAATCCACCAACATGGCTTCACACCCTAACCCTAACCCAAACCCAAGCATGTCCTCACTCCTAAAACTTCCTGCTAACATGGTCACACAGGGTCAGGGCAGTGCAGGCAAGCGCTGGATTTAAGGCTGCTGTGGAGGACCAGGGCAGGAATAAAGCATTTCATGAGTTAATAATGAGCCGGGCAATAAAATATGCATACTAGTAAATTCATTTACAGATTGCTTTTTAATTTATCTATTTAGACATTAATAAAGTAATTCATTATTTGATCATTTAACTGAGAATAAAAGAAGAATTATAAATAAACTGCTAATTCCTTAATAAATATTTCAAATGGAAAAAGGGATTTATAGAAAAAAAACTAAATTCTCAATAAAAACCATTAAAAAATGTTTTGAATTTGATTTCAAATTAAAAAACAGATTTTCTAAAAACTGCAGTTTAAAAAGAGGAATAAATAAATGGATAGAAAAATCAGATCAGGGAGGCTGAGTTTCCTTCTAACATTTAAAATGATTCCACTTCAGTTCCCAGCAAGCAGGGAGGTCACAGGCAACGTTCCCCCGAATGTTGCAGAAGAAAAGTTTTCTTTCTTTCTTTTTGATCCGCGTTTTATTATGGCAGCAACAGACACGTCTGCCCGGGAGAAGCTAGTCGGCCACACTTTCAGCTTCTCCTCGGTGACCTGCTCCTGGCAGTGCAGGCGGGAATCACACCCCTGACTCTGCGTTATCCCTTCTTCCTGAGTCACTGTCCACACCACTGCTTCTAATTATTAATAATATCACAGATATCAACATTTATCCTAACACAGGAAAACCCAGCAAACAATAACTCAGGTGGAGTGAAAGAAAACATTTTTGTAGTGTCCTAAACAGCAGCACGTGTTCCTGTAACCATTACAATAACAGCTGTTTAATGTGACTTTAAGAGAAGAAAATGACGGGACACGCGGGCCTTTGTCCCTTTCAGACATGCCTGTAGTTTAACTAAGTGATTTATAGATAAATATAGCTGGGTATCATCCGCATAGCAATGAAAATGGATGCAGTAGTTTTTCTAATATTAACTAAGGGAAGCATGTACAATGTAAACAGGACTGATCCCAGCACAGAACCATGGGGAACTCTAACCTTAATCTTTTTGTCACTATATCAAGCATGTCTATATCTCTCCACGTTTTAATAATGAAAACAAATGTTATTTGTGGTGTAAAGAACCATTTTATTTATTTTTTTAGTGAGCCTGCATTGCATTATATTTTGGCCTTTCACTGCCACTTATTTTGCCACTGAGTGGGTTTTAAGTGGCAGGATTGATAAGGGGAGAGCCAGCAGGAGAGTTTCACTTTCCTAAATCTACATGAATGTGTGCCAAGAGGCAGCTTACAAGTTCTCACTGATAAACTAAACATCTTCTCTTTCAGAGGTACAGTGTAATGCCAACATTTTCTGACCCCCCTTTGATGTGGATGGAAAGAGCAGCTACAAGTAGGTTTCGACACACCGTGGCAGCCTTTTCTATTTTGCCCTTGTTTGAGCTGTGTGAGCAGACCATGCTGCTGCACTGCAGGTCTCTTTGGGGTGAAGCGGTATGGGGTCCATATCAATGGCTACACTGTCAGTGGCAGCGGGGAAGTCAGCATGTGGTTGGCACGGCGCTCCCACACTAAGCAGACGTACCCCGGGCTTCTGGACAACATGGTGAGCACAGACTGTAACAGTGACACGCTGCCATAGTAGATGCTGCGAAAAGTGATGAAAGCATTAGTGCAACATCTCTTTCAAAGTTCCTTCAGTGTGTGTGCTTGTTGTGTTTTTGAAGGCGGCGGGTGGTCTAGCTGCTGGTGTTGGCGTCAAACACACTCTGATCAAAGAATGTCAGGAGGAAGCGTGTGTGCCAGCAGCTGTCGCTGAGAAGGCTCGTCCAGTCGCAACAGTAAGGTGAGTTCGATGCACCGCTGAAAAGGAAAAGAGGGGTTAAAGAACGAGGCTAAAGTTAGACTGCACTTCTCTTTATTATTGACAACCCCCGAAAACACTCAGACTCAGACTGTGTGTGTATATATACATATATACACACACATCATTGGAATAGTGTTGCCATGGGTATGATGTGCATTTCAGGAGTAAAAATGAGGCACTGGTACTGGTGTTGATACACTGTAGCTTTGGCGTGGCTGGATCCCAACCTCTCAGAGACCTGTGGGACAGCCTGCTGTTCTGGAGAACTGTTGCATTATGAAACAAAGTTAAATAATTGATTAATTTTAAAAAGACGTTTAAGCTTTTTTTGCTAATATCTTGAATATATTTTCAAGCTACACATACGAGGATGAAGAAGGGGTGTTTGCAGAAAGCCAGTTTGTCTTTGATTTGGAACTTCCTCTGGAGTTCAAGCCCAGAATAGGTGATGGAGAGGTGCATGAGTTTTACCTCCTGCCCATAGAAAAGGTGAGTATGCTTCACATTGTAATTTTGGGATTTCAGCGTTCTGAGAGCAGGCATTGCATGCATCACGCCTTCAGTGACACAGACATGTGTAAGACTCGGTCTTGTTTCAGGTGAAGGAACTGCTAGCCACTGATGACTTCAAACCCAACTCTGCCATGGTGGTCTTGGACTTCCTCATAAGACACTCGTTCATTGAGCCTGACACAGGTTTGTGGCTCTTCACAAAATGTCCACAGCTGAAATCAATTATGAGACCAGCTCAGTGCCTTGGATCTCTCTTCATTTCAGAGCCATGCTATCAGGAATTTGTGGCGGGACTCCACCAGACGTTATAGACTGAAGGCACCACCTGCTGTGTGACGTCACGTCCCTGATCTTCAAAAACAATCTGACTAAAGAAATGACACAATCAGCTGTGCGTCACATCAGCATTACTGAGTGATCGGGTTTCAGGTGTTTGATAAGTTGAGGTCAGGGGTTCAGATGATGGATTTGAGAATGACATTTAACGGTTATCCTGCACAGCACTTTGCAGGTTGATTGTGTAAATCAGAGCACCTTTGTTACTACAGTAAGTCACAGTAAGACATTTTAAGTTCTGCGACTCCATCCGTTAAATGCAGGAATTATACCTGATTCAGATTTGATCTCCTTACACACTGCAGCATGGTTTCATTTTGGGAAAGAGGATGAAGTCAAGAGAAACCAGCTTTTTCATCTCTGACTTTCCCACCAAACACTATTTAGTCTTTGAGTTGTAGTTGAAGACGAGACCTTTTGCATGGCACATCCTTTTTAGTACGCAGAGCCAAGAGGAGCTGAGCAAAACAAAGCAGCTGCTGCTTTGCAGTTTAGATGGGTGGTTTGTGGGCTCCAGCACTCCATCACATAACCCTGCCAGAGCCTGGAGGTGTGTTAGGAACTACTTCCTGTTTACAGACTGATATATGACTGTGATGAATACCTGTTGGCTTTTGGTTAAACCTTAACTCCAAAAAGGCAGGTTTGGGATTAGTAGCACCAATAAAGCCGACCGTGTGACTTTGTGTGTGTGTGATATCATAGAAAAACTGGATTTCCTCTAAAGCTCACACAAAAGATGGAGACATCCTTTGATACAGTGTTGGAGCCATTGGGATCATTTTATCTGATTACTAACATGTAAAATGTTGCTACATCAGCATTTTGCTTGTTGTGTTCAAGCTTGTGCTAAATTTGACAGCAATTTGGGAAATTTGTGTCACATGCAGCCACTCAAAGTTAGTAAATAATCCAAACAAATACTGCGTCTCCTGCATTATAACAACGTTCTGTGGTTGTGAAGTCCAGCAGAGGCTGGCCTATAATTTCCTATTGTTTCAAAAATAAAAAGAATCAAATGTGTAAAAATGTCAGTTCTTCTAAATATCTTTAAAAGTATTTAAAGATACTTTTAAAGATAAAGTGTGAGTGAGCACAAACACACATTGTGACTGCACCGCACACTGTAAACACTCACGTGTCTCGATGCATCCTCGACTGTAACACAGCAGGAGAATAAATGTAAATGCAGGAAAAACAATTCAGCCTTGTTCGTTCTTTTGCAAATCACAAATGACTTTTACTCATATATTTTTTTTAACAAAGGTGTTTTTACTTGGCAACAGAAAGAATAACTGTGCCCCTTACATCTCTGAGCAGAAGTAATGCAGACAGAATAATGTTCCTCATCATCTACAGTAATGTCATCAAAATCTCTCCAGATTCTCAGGAACACTTTCATAAATCACTGCCTATGAGCGCAGCTCGCAGTGCCATCCACAGATGCAGGTTACAGAACAAACCACATGTGAACCTCCGTCTTTGGTGTGGCCCACCAAGCTGATTTCAAATGCACTGAGGAAAAGTGGGAAACTGTTCTGCGGTCACACAAATCGAAATTTGAAATTATTTTTGGAAAACATGGAAGCTGTGTTCTCTGGACTGAAGAGGAGAGGGCCATCCAGCTTCTTCTCAGCGTTCAGAAGCCTGCATCTCTGATGGTATGGGGGTTCATTAGTGCCCACGGAATTGGTAGGATGAACATCTGGAAAGGCGCCATCAATGCTGAGAGGTACATACAGATCTTCTTCAGGGAAGACCTTACATATTTCGGGAAGACAATGCTAAACCGCATACTGCAGCCATAAAGCATGGCTTCATAGTAGAAGAGTCCGGACCTTTCACCAACTGAAAATATTTGGAGCATTATGAAACAGACAATAGGACAAAGAAGGACTGTTGAGCAGACGGGAGTGTTGTCACATTACTCTCCAGAAAGACGTTTACAAACTGCTGTTAAAGAAGAGAGGATGCTGCATAGAGGTAACCATGTTCCTGAGACGTGTTACTGCCATAACCTCCAACATGAGCTAATAGTCTTCTTAAAATTTCTCACTTTAAACAGCTGATATGTTTTTGTGTTCTGCTGTGACTAAAATATGGATTTCTGAGGTTTGGAAAACATTGTTTTTATTAACATCTTTCACAGCATCCCAGCTTGTCACTGATGACATTGGATTCTAATCTTTTTAGAACAAAATAATACCTCTTAACTTTCCGTATTGAGTTTAAAATTCTAATATTGTGTCAAAGTAGCATATCTGAACACAGCAGTGTATCTCTGCTGCACACTTGTGAGCTGATTGACTGTGTGTTGTAAAACCAAATGAAAAACCAGTGTTAGAAGCTCGTATAGCAGCAACAAGCTTTCCTATAGCTGCTCATGATACTCGCACAATAATGAGGAAGAACTTTGAGCCATTCCTCCAACAATCATTCAGTTCATCAGTATTTATGGAATATCTTGAACACTCTCTTCAAGTTAAGCATCTCAGTTGCTTTGAGCTCAGGACTTTAACTTGGTCATTCCAAGAATTTTATTATTGAACAATTGTGTTGTTAATCTATTTGTGCGCTCTGGGTAATTTATCTTCTTTCATCAGTCAGACTCTCCTCGGCGTCAGCACCTGAACTGCTGCCCTGATTCAGTGCAAATAATACAACTCATTGATTCAGCTGTGAATTCATTGCTGCTTTAATGACTGTAAAGCCTCGATTACACTTTCCACGTCGGCGGGTCCGCGAGGGTCCAAGAGACATGTCGTGATCAGACAGTAAGTGTGAGGGTCCATGCAGATGTCTGGATGCCCGTTTTTCTTGCGACTGCGTGGATTCGTCCACAGAGAATTCACATTACAATGCATCAACTACGTTTGTGCTGCAAACGTAGTTGATGCAAACTACTATAAAAGGAACTTCTACTCGGCTGTTGGGTCTCCAGCTGTGCCTGCTGGAGTAATCTAGATTTAAGGCAGCAGGCTCTGAAGTAACAATGCAGTTTCAATTCCAGTTTTATTGCTTAACTAGAATAGCTAACTCTCAATGACTTCTGAACAAGTCATTAACACAGTGGTTCATGACTCTGTGTTCTAGCATGCACTGTAACGATTACACGTGTCTGCAGAGCAGGTCACAGCACAGACGAGCAGACGTTCCTGATACACTTCCCTGAAGTCTGCCTGAACACTACAAAACACGGTCAGGCACACGAACATCTGCACAGAGCCTCGTCGTCTCGAGCAAACCAGGACTCAGTTACTTTATGTGGGTAAAACAACAGCAGTGACACACATGGCAGCATTTGGTCATTCTCATGTATTTCCCTTAGAAAATTTTACAAAACACAGCTGGATATAAAAGAATATTTTGCATACAAATAGCCAGTCCTTTAGGAACACATACATATGGGTATACTTAAATAACGGCAGAGTCACACTAGCATCACAACATGCCCCCATGTGATGTATATTTCTGCAGTACAGCTCAATGATGTTTGAAGAGAAACACTGCTCTGCTTTACCAATTAAAAGCCTCCTGGTAACTTTGTTTCAGTGAGAACAGCAAAATAACAGCACAATGTGGGACAGCAACAAAACAGCAACTGACAAAAGCATTTGTGCTAAAAAGAGAAAGTGACACTGATGAAGCAGTGCTGTAGAAACTGTGCAGTACAATGAACACTTCAAAGACAGCAGGTAAACAGATCAGGAAACAGATGCGGCGCATTAAAACTGGAGCTGCTTGCCTTGATTAACATCATCTCTTCTTATATAAAGATCCTCTGTGCTGGAGTTACACTGAGGCCTCTCATTATCTCTCTTCAGGATCATTTACGCTGGTAACTCTTTAATACCCAACTGCATACAGTGTTAGACAGTCCACATCAGTTCAATGACTTGTACAATATGTGATATATTGAAGCAGAAAGTGGCTGTAGGTGAGCCATCACTAGGATGATACTTTTTAGAAATTTAGAAAATCTGTCTGCAACACTCTGTAGAGCTCTGCCAGTGAATACTCATGCTGAGTTTCAGAAGGATTTATCAATAAATAAGTAAGAAGTAGTGACTGATGTTAAGCATCAGTGTACAGTATTTCTTTGAAAACCTATCTGCAGTATTTTGTTGGCCATTGCCCAGTGAACATTCATGTTTCAGAATGAGACAGTAACAAGGGAGGAGGAGCCACTGAAGGTAAACATTAAATCTACAACATTTCTGGAAAACTTTGAAATTCTTTAAAAAAGTCAAAAATAAAAAACACACCTCCCTCTGTTCTGTAGAGCATTCGTAGTATTTGTGCCAAGTTTCAGAAGACTTCAATATAAATGAGCGCGGAGCAGCTCGGCATCGGATCAGCGCTGCTGACTGTCGTCTGTCCTCGACAGCGGAGCTAAAAACACCTTCATTTTGGACAGTTTACAAACACCGGCCGTTTAATGTTGTGTTCCACACTCGAGGTTTCTGAGAACGTCACTGTTAAGAGCAGCACGCTGAAAAAAGAATCCAAACGGTGTTAATCACACATCACTGCAGCTTCAGAGGCTGATTCTTAGCTCTGTGGTCCCATGGCACGTTGGGTTACTAATTCAAGTCTATTTTCTAATTTGTATATAGGCTTTTTTAAAAATTCATTTATAATTAATATTTTGTATACAAAAAAACTGCAATATCCTCACATTTTTATACACCTCAGACTGAACATGGGCTTTAATATATCTTGTTCAATACTTCATTCATCTTTCATACCTGTAGCTCATAATCTTATAGCTCTGTTTGTTTTTACTTTATCATATTTATTTATTGTAGCTGCACACTGTGGGTCAGGGGAACAGTTCAATCCTGTGTGTGTCCTCAACATACTGCACAATTAACAATAAAGTGGACTTTGACTTAATTATTTGATTATATTTCTGTAAAAAGAAACCATTTGCAATTATGCTGTGCTTGATTGTTGTGCTTATTAAAGAAGCAATAAATCCAGCTAACTGAGTATCTGGAGTATCGTGAGTCCAATCACAATCTCAAAATTTAAGAATTATGGATATCGCGAGCTGGGCCCTCAACACCATTGATCGCATTTTCTCCACTATGAGAGCGGGGGAAGGGG
>JAVDPK010001584.1:57843-86910 GCA_034780415.1 Cichlasoma orientale | reverse complement strand
TCGACGCTGAAATTTTACGTCGACAAATTTTTGTAGTCGACGTCATCGATTACGTCGATGAATCGTTGCAGCCCTACCCGACTGTAACGAGGCCAAAAACCACTGAGAGAATCACTGCATTGAATTCACTGCATGAAAACACAATGGAGTGATTTATAAAACATTTAAAGCCTATGAGTAATTTAAAATACTGCAAAGACAACTTATGCTGTGTTCAGGTGGACTTAAAGAATTGTGTCTGTCTATGGTGTCTGCAACAGGTGTCTGCAACAAAGGGATACCTGACAGGCAACCGTTCAGCAAACAGTCACAGTCTGGTTTGGACTGACTGCAGTCACTCTCAGCGACTGCTGAAGGTTTGAAAATCATTGCTGTCTAATTTACAAATGCAGACACGTGTTGCCATCAGTCTGAATGAGTTCCTGTCAATGAGCACAACTTGAGAGAACTCGATTCACTTGGCTTTCATTCTGGTTTAATTCCTATTGAACAAGAACAAACAGTTAAATGTGAATTTATGTAGGTGGCAACAACTATGTGATTTTCACAGTTAATTGCTGTATTATCAGAAACAGATTGCATGTAATTGCCAACTTGATTGACCCCATTCAGTCACAGACTGACTCCAGCAACATCTACGGCAGGTTTGAGTGACAGTGTTGGTATGTCTGACAATCTCATTTTGCAGCAAAAAATAACTGAAGTGAGATAACTTTATCTTATCCTGTACTGAGCGTATCATAAAATGTTAATAATCACAATAATATTGTATTGTGAATGAAGTATTGTGATAATACTGTATCGTGAGGTATCTGGCGATTTCCACCTCTAAGGAGAATAAACCAGATGTTCTCCACTGAAACATCCAAGGTGTTCTCGCAGTGGCAGAGGAACAATATGTGAAGAGACGGAGCAATACTGGAAGCACATATGGGAGAAGGATGCAGCGCGTAACACCAGTGCTCAGTGGCTAGTGGATCTAAGTCCAGTAACCATCACAGAGGCAGACATCCAACAAAGAGTCTCGAGCTGGACAGCACCAGACATGATCAAGCTAAGAAATCAGGATGGGGCAAATACTTTTTGGTGGCACATACATATCACCTGCTCTTCAGCCTGTAAAAGCTTCTCTTCTCTCTTGCTACTGGAATTTTCTTTACTTTTAAACACACCTGTCTTCACGCCCTTTAATGCTCTCTAGATCCCTCTGTTTTAAGTTATTTTTGACCAAGGGCCAAGCTGCCACACGCAACTAATTTCTTACATTTCTTACATTATTATATTGAAAGACTTCGATCTGGTTCCATCTCTCTACACATTACTGAGACTGCTCTTGTTAAGGGCATTATTAGTTTTCTTACATGATAGCCATGTCAAAGATAAACCTCACCTCCTTATAGTCATGTCTTTTGTGTGGTAATAAAAGCTTCACCAACACTGAGCACATCACTACTCACCATGTTTCATTTTACTGGAACAAAACACAATAAAGCACAGTTATGACACCCACTATGATCAAAATTACACATACCAAATAACAAACACCACAAATCTGATTTTAAATTGCGTTGCTAAAATGGAATTAAGCGCTGTGACCATTCTTAATCCAAAGCAGTCATTTTTAGGATGCATTTCTGAGGCATCACCATTTCCTGAAGGTTCAGACGTGCGCCCAAAGTGCATCAGTGCATATTAAATACATCGATCTCCTTCAAATTAAATTACCAAGTACACTATAAACTACTAGTCTTCCTGTAAACATCTATATTGACCTCTTTACACAATAAGCTGGGTTAACGTTACACACTCTTTAAGTTTCGGTTATCTGGGGATTTATTACGTTGCATTTGAACTTCACTTCCTCACTGATATTTACCTCTGAAGGAAAGGACACTTGTAACTCAGTTCAACCCTAGTGAATGGAAGTCACAGAAAACTTGCCACCCTACTGTCTCCTCGGTTCTCACGTATATTGCTGACCTCTTTACCTCAGTAATCACTGGAGTGTCCGCTAACTTCTACCTAGCTACAGTTTCCATTTCGTCTAAGGAAGCTAACATTAGCTTGCTAACTTTTCCTGGCTCGCTGCTAAAGAAGGCAGCGAACTGCTGGATACTAGCAGCGGCGCTAGCATCAAAAGCAGCTGAGCAGCGGGAGCTTCTGAGTAATCAGAGTTTTACCTTTGTTTTGTTTTTTGTTTTTTTGTTTGTTTTTGCTTTGTTTTGTTGTGTTGTTTTGTTTTTTTGAAGATACTCGCCTTTCTTTAGTTTTCCTGTCAGACCCAACAGTCCCGCCCCCGACAGTGCCACGCAGATTGTACTCGCCCACATCACACACTTTCAGCCAATGGGACAAAGTGGAATAATGAGTGAACGGTAACTTAGCCAATCAGTTTAGCATATTATTAAACGCCTCCGGTTTTGTTTTCTTGAAACGGCGAGCTATTGTGCCCGGAGTACAGCCTCCCAGGAATGTTTGCGTTTGGCCCTAGATGGTACTAAATATATAAAACAAAGCTAGCTGACATAATAATAAATAAATCCCTTTGTTTCCGAGGTTGTATGTTATTCAATATACTCATAATGTCAATAACGGGAAGGGTCACTGCTGATAGAGCACCTATCACTGTTCTAGCTGAATGCTGATAAATCCCCAGATATGGGGTCACAGAGGTCTGGAGCTCAGTAATGTCAGTGTTTTTCTGTTCCTGATACTAATGCACATATTAAAATTAATGGCTTTTGGACATCATAGTTTTTAGGAAACAGCTGGAATTAAGTCAGCTTGCTGATGACACACTAAAAAGATAAAAATGAAGTCAAAAAGCAGTGGACTGTCCAATTATTTTTTCAAATTTCTGTTATAGGAGTCATTTTATGTAAAGATGCAAAAAGAAGTACCCTAAACTTCAAACCAATTATTTAAAAAATTAAGAGGAAATTTAACCACTTGTTGATGATGGATTTATCTTTATACGGCCGAGTGCTTTTATCCAAAGCTGAAGGAATATCCAGATATCTGCATATCTTGTATTGTCACTTGATGCCTCACAAAACATCATTAAGGAATTAGACAAAGTCAAATAAGTCCCATTATTTTAAAAAAGAAGACATTTCTAATCCCAGAGATGATGGAATTGGAATTCTAGATTTCAGCTCTCTAAATAACTAATTTAAAATTAAATGGATTATTGAAAAAAAAAACTCTTATGTCTTATGAAACTATTTGAAACATTTCCCCACCTACCTGTTCAATCCTCTTGAAAGTATCAGACTTCTTTTAAAATGTGACTTCAGTGGACTGGAAAGTGAACTCACCTGTTTCCGCTCTATATTCAAGGTTATTCAGGATGGATGTGCAAACTTTCTGAGGAAGAAACTTCTTCCAAGAAATGTTGAGCTAGATATGTTTAATGTAATTAATTTTAGTCAGGACAAAATTGAAAAGAACGTGCTCTATATCAAACCGTTTTTATCATTCTTGGAAATTCATGTTCATAAGAAGAAATGGGCAGGAAAAAGCCAGCCTTACTTCACTTTATTACACTTTATTAATGAGTTGAAACAATACAGCGCCACCTTACGTAATACAACAAACAAACAATCTATTAAGACCGCTGAATTAATAAAATGTGCTATGTATATAAAACCCTGACATTATGGTATAAAACTTTAAGTTTTGTTGAATTATATCCTTTTTTTTTTTTTTGTTTCAGTTATTGTCTCTGTTTTTTCTCAGTTGATGAGCACATATAACATCTGTGCCTGTCAGACGATTCGTCCACGCCTATTTGAGGATGTGTAAGTGAGCGGAAATGTTTTTAGACCGGAAGCTTTTTAAACGTGAAAAAATTCAGACTTCTGAAACTGGACTTAAAAAATGTGCGTACGCATTTGTAAAATAGTTTCACAAAGTGTGTTCAAATTGCTTCGTATTCTTGTGTGGACTGAAGCAAGCATTTTAGCAGCTCAAAATTACACACAGATCATTCTACACATTTGTACAGCTTACATTTTGAGACTAATTAAACTCAGTTTTTAACAAACCCAGTGATTAACAGAACTTGCACTTTTTTACGAGTCTGTTTCACTTATTTTGGCGATCAAGTGGTTAGGTAACAGGAAGCTAGATTGTATAAGCCAATAAACGGCAAGCTGGCGACTACAATGTTCACCATTGGCTGGTTCAAACTGGGAGGGAATTTAAACGCTACGCTGAGCGTCGCGCGGCTTGTGTGTGTGTGTTTTTTTCTTTCGGGCGCAGTGAGCAAAGACGGTAAGTTTTTAAGCTAGTTTTATTGCGTAGTACGGTACGTAATGTTTCCTTATTTTCAGATGTAATGTTTAATAAACGGGATACAGTGATGCTTATTATGCGTATTTTGGGGCTGGATACTAGTTGATGTTATATTAATGTACCTAACTTATTCTTGTGAGGTTGTGTGTAACGCTAGCTCGCCTGTTGTTTTTCCTCGGTAACATTACAGTTTATATTAAATTCCTCTGAAGAAAATGTGACCCATCGACGCAATTACTAAATCAACATAACATTACGTAGACTATATAGTCTCTTAGGACAGGATGACTAAATACTGTTAACCTTTTCCAGGAATGTTGGTCCGTTGTCTCGGCTAATAGGCCAGTATTCCCATCAGAACACACAGCCATGGGCTGTAACCTGGCTGTGGATGAAATTAACCCGCAGTTTGGTTGTTGCGATTAAAGCGAGTGTTATCTGAAGGGCTAATAATCTGACGTTTGCAATTTTCGTAGTTTCTTGTTTAGTGAGTTGTCGAACAAACGGTCTGAGACTATGGCTGAGAACGAGTCCGGGGACACTTCTGAGCGCTACGAGTTTGATGCCCCGTCCCACGTCGTCGACTTCAAAGAGCTGGTGAATGCTGAAACTGACGACAAGTGGTTTGGTAAGTGTTCTCCTTAAATCTGCGTGATGTTAACGATCAGTGTTGAGGCATCAGTAGTTCTTTGTTTCGCCTTCCATCAAAAACCTGAGCCTTATTCTCTTGCTATAACATCACGCCCACCATTCCACATTCTTTGAGAAGGCTTCATCCAGCAATATTTTAAACATACAGGGAAGTGAGTGATGTTAGGGGGCTCCACAAATCTAACCTGAAACTAACAGGTAAAGGTCACTGTCAGAAAAAGGCTTTTTGGTGTCTTATTCCAGCACCCCCTCATGAAATCATATGTGGGTCATTCCTACCATTAGCTACTATTAAATTTTCCATTATCATTTCATCTTAAAGAGGGCTTGTTAAACTACTACAAAAACATCTCTCAGCATCATAGGCAGGATAAAAGTATTCTGCCCCCAGGCGGCCCTAAAAGCCTGTGATGATGTTTATATACAACACAAATGGTTACTCCATCCAGCTCCCTCTTGATTCTGTTGTCAGCTGTAAAAAAATAATAATAATAATAATACCTCTGATATTAAAAAGAGGTCTCTTTACTATCATAACAACTGTGCTACTTGCTGTTCCTATCATGGTCCAGGGTTATGAATGTCCACAGGACTTCAGGGGTCATGTTAAGTTGGGGCTGGGCAGTAGACCGGTTCGCTGAAAACTGGTCTTTATTTTCATTAAGAATTTTTCATATATCGCAAGACTGGTGAAAAGCCTAAACAATGTCCAGAACATGTGTGATGGTGTCCAGAAGTGTTTCAGTGGGGACCCATTTCACTGCGGCACCACAAGTGTGCTTGCTTGAGCGTGTGCACAAATGTTTAGTGGCAAGCCCCACAGGCCACTAGTGACAATCTGGTGATGTCTATGCACTGCAGATGTGCGATGGCAACGGTGGACAAACTCAGTACTGAGCGCTGTGACCTCTGATCGCTGACCACACTGTGTTCGCTTTGTGATGGACTGGGGCATAAAGATCTGAAACACTGGTTGCTATTGAAGTGATACTGAGTGTACACACAAATTGTTGATTAGTTATGAGATGAAATGAACTGTTTTGTGTGTTGTTTTTTTTTTTGTTTTTTTATATTTGAAAGTACTGAAAACTTATTCAGATTAAAAGTTTTATAGAATAACCTACATGTCATGCTTTGAATAAATGAAAAAACTCAAATATGCGTATTATGTCCTTGACCAACCTGCCTAGAGGGTGCTGTGGGAGTATGGGGTGTCTGGCCCATTGTTACAGGCCATTCAGTCACCTATTTTTGGTGGGTGTTTGACTCCACCAGGGCTGCCCTTTGTCACTGATTCTGTGCATAATTTTTATAGACAGAATTCCTAGGTGTAGCCAAGTGATGGGAGGCTTCCACCTTGGTGACCTCAGAATCTCACTTCTGCTTCTTGCAGATGATGTGGTCCTGTTGGCTTCATCAGGTGGTGGCCTCCAGCTCGCACTAGATTGGTTCGCAGAGGGGAGTGGTCTGTTGGGGTAGAGAGCTGAGCATGAAAAAAAAGCTGTAGATTTACTGGTCAGTCTGTGTCCCTACCTTCATCCATGGTCGCAAGCTTTGGGTAGTTACCGAAAAACGAGATCACGGAAATGAGCAGTAGAAAAAAGATTTTGCTGAATGGTGGATGGGCTCTCCCATAGGGACAGGGTGTGGAGTGCAGTCATTTGTGAGGGGCTTAGAGTAGAGCCCCTACTCCTCCACATCGAAATTTGAGGTGGTTCGGGCACCTAACTAGAATGCCTCCTGGGCGTGTCCTACCGGGAGGAGGCCCTGGGGTAGACCAGCACATGTTGGAGAGATTATTTCTCGGCTGGCTGGGGAGAGGGAGGTCCGAGTTTCTCTTCTTAGGCTTTTGCCCCCACAACCCAGCCCCGCATAAGCGCAACAAGATGAATGGATGGAGATCTGATGTTTTCAAAGTGTTCCTTTATATCTTTTTGAGCAGTATATTTTGCAATACTCAGCTTATCGCAATATTATGACTAAAATCGTATCGTGGGGTGTCTGGTGATTCACACCTGCCATGTACAGAAGTTGTACTAAACACTGTTGTTTTCAGATTGTTACAGATCAGCATGCTCAAGGTGCATCAATGTATTCGCTCCTTGAGTGTGGCTTTGCAGTTACAGATTTGATCCTCTGCTGGTTCCAGCTTCACACTTCTGAGGATTTCATTGATTTGGTGCATTCCGTTTAAAGTCACAATTTCCAAGGTCCCAGTTAAAATTTTAACTGGAATTCTCCCCTTAAGTGGGATTTCCAACTCAGAAAGTTGGAGCAGTCCCGCCAACTTTGGTTAACAAGCCAAGATGGTGCAATGCATCTAAACATCAGTGAAACTGTCAAATTTGTAGTCTTTACTACCACTGTTTGTTTGACTTGTTAAATTGTTACTTAACTTTGCCTCTCTCACCGGCAGAACTGCATGCTGAGGGAGGAAGTGATCAGCTTATCACACCTTCAAGACCTAACCAGCAGTGTTTGACAAGTGATGAGCCTGGGTACACTGCAATCCCTCAAACCAATTTGGATGGGGACTCCGGTTAGTTTCCACCCCCATTAAAGTTGATAAGTGCATCTTTAGTGATTATTTTCTGTCCTCATAACTTGGTTAATGTGAAGCCATCTGTACTGATCGATTTTATATCCCAGGTCCCAGCATGCCTGCATCTCCACCTGCAAACATTGTCACATCCTGGGGTACTAACGATGCCCAACCAAAACGGAAGATTGTTAATCCAGTTCCTGCACAGCCACGCAGGTACAGTTCATTTAACTACTACTATAGTGTAACCATGTGAAACTGTTGTCCGGTAACTGTTTTTCCTCCTGTTTCCTCTTCCGAGAAAGTTGGCAGTTCGATATGTAACATGTTTTCCTAAAAGGAACTGACAACTGCAAGTGTCGGTACATCCACTAACAGTAAACTTTAGTTTGTGGTAGTTTTCAGTAGTCTGCACTGTCAATGCTCATTACTTTTTCGTGCATGTACACTTGTATTTAGATAATAGTTTTATTGTGAATTTGACTGCATTAAATACAGTTGATGTGAGCACAGAAAGTATTGGCAAATCAACAGGATTGTTTGCTAAAAATATGGTTTTGCGGTTGTTGTGGGGATCTTGCTATTGTAAAGACACTAATCTACTAGGTCCTCAGTTCCTCATCAGGAGTGCATGATATGTAGATGTACTCATGCTGAAACACGGAGCTTGACACAATGCAAAGGCATGTATCCCACCTGAGGGAATGTTAACTCCTATAATATACTACTGCTAGTATAGTCACCAGAAGAGCTTGGGCTGTTACCTGCAAGCGTTGGCTGCACAGCATTCGTACCATGGAGAGTATGAATGGAGCCATTCAGAACCTAAACACTGCAGCATGTATGGCTGATCCAACCCCTGTGTAAAGTACAGTGGCTATGGATCAGCATTTCAAAGTGTAATACAGTTCAGCTTTGATAACGATTTCTGTTCTAATTCATTTTGTCTGTGGTGGCAAGTATGCTGCTGGGGGGTGGGGGGCAGCATTTTATCAGCGTCAGAAACAAGGATGCAAGGAGACTGGACAAACTAGTGGGGAAAGCGGGCTCTGGAATTGGAGCAGGACTGGACACACTGGTAGAGGTGGTGGGAAAATGCACACTAAAGCCGTCCTGAACAACTCTGATCACCCACTTTAGAACATCTTTATCCAACTAAGAACGTCAGTGCTGGAAGACCCCTCTCTCTGTAAAATGGCGAGATCCAGCCAATCATTTGTACCCGCAGCCATCAGGCTTTTCGGTTCTCATACAAATAAATGAGCTATGTTCCATCAGGGATCATTAGTTATTCTAATAATGCTGCTTATGGGATACCTGTACAATGTAAATAGAATTGGTCCTAGCACAGAACCCTGTGAAACTCCATAATTAACCTTAGTATGGAAGAAGACTCATTTACATGAACAAACTGGAATCTGAGATATGATTGAAACCACTGGAGCACAGTGCCTTTTAATACCTATGGCATTCTCTAATTACTATAATAAAATGTTATGGTCAGCAGTATTGAACACCGCACTGAGGTCTTACTCTTATTCTTTCAGGGTTTCAAAGCGTAAAGAAATAACCAGCGGTCCAGCTGCACCACCGTCGAAAAAATGCAAAGAGTAAGTTGTGTGTGTGTGTGTGTGTGTCCTGTCAGTCATTCTAAAATCCTCTGCTGCTAATTAATCCATGTCCTCTGCACCTGGAAAAACCTCTAATGGGTCCAGTGCCAACACAAACTGCTTCCATGTACACTTTCTACAAATTAGAAGGCTAAGAAACCACCCTCAAATTTACATCTTCACATTAGCTTTTGTTCAAGTTTTCAATTGTGCCTGTTGAATCTAGTGGTCCTGTTACCCAAAAATCCAGGAGTGGGGAGCTGATTTCCAGGCTGGGTCCCCGCAGGAGTGAGCGGCTGAATTCCAAGAGCCATGCAGCAGCTTCCACCTCCACCTCCACAGAGTAAGACCATCCTGTGCACCTGCATTTTCCCTCAAATCTAGAAGAAAAAAGTGCCTGTTACAGTAATTTGTTTATTTAGATTTTGTTAAGGTTTTCTCTTTGCAGTTACAGTATCATTTATTTTACAATTTTCATTTGATCAGTTTCCTTTATAGTCCTGTCCTGGGTGGTGGTGTCATTTTGTTGCTTCTTGAAAACATTTTTTTACACTTTTCATTGGACTGTGCCTCTTACAGCCTTAGTTTACTTGCTGCTAACATTACTTTGACAAGATACTCATCTCCTCTGTTTAGTGTCCTGTATCAGATTTCCTAAATGGAGTATCTTGCCTGATTAGGGTATCTTGTATCCTTTTTTTTTGTGACCAAACAGGCCAAGTACCTCTGAGGAGCAGGAGCTGGAGCGCATCAGGAACCTCCAGAAGGAAGTTGCTCTGCATCGCAAGAAGAATGAGGCCAGCTACAAGGCTGCTCTGGCTGGCAGTGAGTCGATATTTCTGACTTTGTGGGGCTACAGCCTGTAGTAACTGCTTACCATATTTAACACTAGAACTGCCAAGAGGTTTATTTTGAGCCCTTCTTGAAAAGCATGTAATTCTGTGAACCCTCTGGAATCAATGGACATATGAGCACGTCCAAATGATTTAAGAGGACATGGCAGCAGGACGCTGCCTCACAGAGTCTGCGTTTCTGCTTGTCAAAAGTGCAGACTTCAAACTATATGCCAGTTTTTAAATTGATAGACCAAAAAAACAGACTTATCATAAAGTATTTACTCGTTTTCCTGAATATTTTTTGTCACATTTGATGTGCGTTTAGTGCAGGAAGAAACGGTAAAAATGGGATTTTGGCAAAAAAAAAAAAAAAAAAAAGTGCCCGTGGGCAAAAAAAAACATGACCCCTGCTTTCCTATTGATGGGGGGGGAAATTCATCATATCAACCAATCAAAAATTGACTGTGTGGCATTTGCTCGCTGAGCAACAGGTGAAAGTTGTGGGAGTGAAGGCAGCAAAAGAGAGGCGGCGGTCTCGATAACGAGTCTTGAAATTTGAGATTCGTGGCATTTAGTGTGTTTGGAGTGTATAGTTGGTGTGTAGTGTGTTGTGCAGTCTGCAGTGCCAAGCAGCTGCAGCCCACGGCACACAAACCTCATGGTGGAGCTGGTGTGTCAGCTTCGTGGCGTGGACAAGGGAGTTGTTCCCCAGAGCAGGAGAGCTGATCACAGTCCTGTGTCCACCCACAGATGCTGCTAAAAAGCCAGTAAAGGCGGACTCCAGTGTAAACGGGAGGGGAGGGGGGGGTGCACATGGCCTGTCACAGGAACTGTTATTTGGAGTAGCACAAATAAATTGTGAGGCATTTTATTGTGACACAGGATTGTTCTGTAAATAGCTGTAGGAAACAATCCTGAGGCATTGCCTCCATTTTAATGTAATTTATATAAACTGTCAGTTTCAAGCTTCTGTACAGATGATCAAAGTTATATGCATTTGTCTTTTTAAGGTCTAGGGTTAAAATAAAACACATATTATATTTCCTGGGTTTTCCTAAAATGGGCTTATTCATCAAATAGTGAATTTTGGGATAAATGTTGAATAAAAAAGAAAAAACGAGGATGTTATTTTGACCCCACAGAAACTACTGCAGCATGCTGGGCTGCCTAGCATCTTCTGCCCTGAAGGCGGCTATAACAGGAGCCAGAGCTGATTGAAAGATAAATGTATAGGGCCCAGTAAGGCTTCTGTTTTTGTTTTTATACCTCCATTATTTTAGCACAACCACACATTACCCATGTTGTTGTAATAATTAAATTATTATTCATAATTTAGGTGTCAGCTATTATTTGTTGTACCCTTTGTTTATCAGTTCATGAGGCCAGAATGACCCTTCTGGCAGGTCTAGTGTTGTCTTTAAGTTGTCTTTGCTGGTTGGGGGAGGAAAGAAACCAACTCCAGAGCACTGTTATTTCAGATCCACCACCAAAGAAGATGGTCCTGTCTACAACTGTGCCCAAAGACTTCCACTTCAATACAGACACTCGCGTTAAGGCGTCCACTTCATCCAGCACAGAGAAGGAAGTGGACTTTGTCAGTCAGCTCCGCAAACCTTCCTCTCCAGTAAGTAGTACGTCAGTACGAGGATGCTTAACTTGCTTTGCTGAAAGCATGTTTTCATGTTTTCAGAGCTAGTGAAAGCAGCATAATAAAACTTATTAACCCCCCCCCCCTTTTTTTTCCATTTGAGATGGAATCATTTATTCAGAATCTTATAACAGAAGTGGTACCCCAGCTTTTCACCTTATAGGGGACATGAAACACTGCACGTATAAAGACTCATTTACAGCATCACAGGCAGAGTTAAATCTAAGCGTTTACAGTTTTTAGAGCATGTGTGGTGCCTTTTTGTGCCAATGCAGAACATTATGTCACTAGGTTGGCTGGTTGGTGCTAATAGACTTTGTTTGTTAGCCAATTAGTGACAGAACTGATAACTCAGTGGAAACAAGGAAACTAAAAAGCAGTATTAGGCAGTACAAAACTGACACCCTGTGGCTGCAGAAGAACCAAGAGTATACTGTGCGCTTTCACTCTGTCTGAAGTTGTGAGTGGTTTAACCATTGTTGGCTAGCTGCAGTGAAAAGGGAAAATACAGCTATGTGGTCATTCACATTTCCAAATATATGTGACATGTATGTGATCTCCTGTGTGAACTGCAAACAACCTAAAAGTGTCCTGCATGTGCAGTAGAGGACGCAATAACGTCACACATGGTGAGCGTGCTCAGTGTTTGCAGAAGTAAACATGGATCAGGACGCAGAATAGTGACGCTTGTCGAGTGTCAGTGACGTACAGGTCGGATGAATACGACCTGGCCGTACAGACACGGGTCACATTTGAAGAGATCGGATTTAGGACCACATATCCAAGTGGCCTGGGTTGCATTTGTAAAAGTCGGATCTGTGTTGTTCAGACTGTCATGAAAAGATCAGATACAGGTCGCATGAGGGCAAAAACATCGGATTTGGGTCACTTCAGGCTGCAGTGTGAACGTAGCCGAAAAGAGACTGGGGGGGGGGGGGGCTCCAAGGAAAAGATGCCGAGCTTTGGGAGACCTTATTTCCTTACTTTGGGTTAGAAAGATTGAAGATTGCAATGGGATGTATGGATGTTAGGATTCCCAGTCATGCTTGTGTTTGTGGCGTGATGCACATGTAGTATCTGTTATGATGTGGGTTGGATGTGCTTGGCAAAGATCATTTTATGCAGTAAAGCAGAGCTGTTCACCCGACCCAACGAGCAAAATTCAGTGTCTGACTTCAGCTTGTTGGGCCAGTAACCACCAGTGCACCTGACTCAAACTGGTTGCTCCTCCACACAGTCCTCAAAGTGCTCTACTAACCCGAACATTACAGCTAACAAGCTGTATGTTCCCTTTTCAGTGCAGCTAGCCAACAACAGACACAGTATATCCTTGTTTCTAACATAAACTCATTGCTGCAGCACAGAAATGACCCCCTTTCCTTGTTTTCCACTGAGTTACCAGTTCTGTCTCTAGTTGACTAACAAACTAATGTAAGTCTGTTAGCAGCGTCCAACCAACCTAGCAACGTAGTTTTGGGAACATATGTAGACATGTTCTAAAAGCATACGTAGTGTTTCATGTCCCCTTTATCACAACTGGGCTTCAGTTTCCAGCAGCCCTGAATAAGAAGACAGTGGGTGGAATCAACATGTCTGGAAATGAGAGACTAAGCCCATTAAATGTGTCAGGAAAGTATATACGGAGGAAGTGAGGGGCTGCACCAAGGCCCAGTACTGAATAAATAAGAGGGATGTTTGAAATATGGAGCTGGAAAGGGTATAAAGGCTCCCACTGGAGTGATATTACACTCACAGGACAAACTTTAATATTGCAAGTCCTAAAGTGTCCCCCAACCCACGATATAGTTGATTGTAATTAAAAGGAAAGTAATCAAACTCCTGAATAATCATACTGAAGACGCATGGAAAAACACCTAATTCTGTTTGTGTTTTTAGGCAAAGGCTCGCACAGGTGCTACAGTGCCCAAACCCTTCAACTTGTCGACGGGTAACAAGAGGAAGCTGGAAGAGCCAAAGGCTTATGTGCCCATGGCCCAGCAGATAGAGCAGTTCCAGAAGCGAACCCCCACCCGTTATCACGTGCACAGTCGTAGAAGTCAAGAGAGAGGTGTGGTATATGTTGAATTTTCACCATTCAGTGCCACTGATCAGAGCGGTTAAAGAAATGGTTCTTGCACTGTTGGTTTTTAATTGCATCTGCATCATGTTTTGACAGGACCCGCCACAGCGAAGGGTAACCACCTGAAGCTCACTCAGCCTCACTCCCCACACCTCATGACCCGCAAGAGGAGCAGGCCGCCTACTGTTAAGTGCACTGCTGAGCTGGAGGCTGAGGAGGCAGAAAAATTAGCCAAGTGAGAAACCTTGTTACTAGATTTGTGTAACACATACTTGTTTTTCCAGTGTTTATACACAGTAAACACATCCATGCTCTACCTGTTGCTTACAAGACTAATGAATGAAAAATGGGGCTTGCAGGGGTTTTCTTTCAGGGCTAGAATAGTACCAAATACAGCTGAGTATTTTGGAAATATGGATCGACATGTTCATGGATACCTCTGAGAAATTAAATTATTTGTTTATTTGCAAAAAGGAAATCCTGTTTAATTGGCTGCAGTCCTGTGACAGCTGGAGATTAGAAATTGTAACCAAGAGCTCCAAGATGCTGAAATATTTGTGTTGGCATTGTAACATGTTTATGCCACTAGACTGGTCAGTGATTCTGCCAGGAAGTTACCATCTAGGTCAGGGGTGGCCAACTCCAGGCCTCGAGAGCCGGTGTCCTGCAGGTTTTAGATGGTGTCCCTGCTTCAACACACCTGAGTCAAATATAGAAGTCATTAGCAGGACTCTGGAGAACGTGACTGCATGCTGAGGAGGTGATTCAGCCATTTGATTCAGGTGTGTTGGATCAGGGACACATCTAAAACCTGCAGGGCACCGGCCCTCGGGGCCTGCAGTTGGCCACCCCTGATCTAGGTCATAGCCTCACTGTCAAAGCGTTACATTTTGCGTTACTAGTGATCGTTAACTAATGCTGGCTTTTAATTACAGCTTTAAAATCAAGGCTCTGGAGCTGAACAGGAAGATACTGGAGTCTGCAGAGAGTGTGAAAAAGCCGGCGGTGAAGGAACCCACAGTACCTGAAGGCTTTGAGCTGGAGATTGAAAAAAGGCTCCAGGAGAGGCAGGTCACCAAGAAGCCCCAGGAAGGTGAAGAAAAGTCCCAAAACTTTAAAGCCAGGCCTCTGCCCAAAAAGGTTCTGGAAGGAGTTGTGGTGAGTTTAAGTCTTGCTGAGTTTCAAGTTGCTTGATTTTGAGTACAGGAAAGAGGACATGAAGTTTTATTTAAATGGGAATATAGTTTTTAAGAATACTGTCGTCCGCAGGGATTGCCTGAAAAGAAAGTTGCAAATCCAACTGTGCCAGAGTCTCCTGCCTTTGCCCTCAAGAAGAGGATTCGAATGGACCGCAAGCCTGAGGAAGTAAGGACGTGTGACTGTTGGCTCCTTTCTATGACTCAGTGCATCAACATATGGACTTTATTCATTTTAAAGTAACAACCATCAACTGAATCCTAACTCTTTCTTTTTTTTCATGAGGTTAAACAACCCTCGCCAGTTAAGGCCCCTCCAGTGCCTCACTTTGGCCTACCCTTCCAGCCCCGGCTGCCAGAGCACCACCGTGTGGAGGTCTGTCCTTTCTCCTTTGAACAGAGGGAGCGTGACAAAAGGGCTTTGAAAGAGAAAAAGTTGGAGGAAAAGCAAAATGAAGAGGTGGAGTCTCATTTCCCCAACCTGCCATCATGAGCTTCACAGTACAAACCAATTCTTAAATGTTTGTTTTTTCCCCTGAATATTTTCCAGGTACCACAGTTTAAGGCCCAACCACTACCTGACTTTGAGACTGTGGTCCTCCCAGAGAAGAAGAAGCTGGAGCCTACAAAGCCTGAGCCCTTCAGGCTGCTCATAGATGAACGGGGAGCTGTGAAGAACAATCGCTGGGAACAGATGGTATCTAATTTCATTTATAAAGCACATTTAAAGCAGCAAAGTTGACCAAAGTGCTGGACATGAAACAGTTAGCTTCTCAGCATCACTGTGAGAAAGGATGTTTCTAATTTTAGAAATATTGCACAAATGTAAAAAAGCAGTCCTACATATTTGTTTAATATGTGCATTGAAGGACATATCCTGGTCAAAAATGATTTCTCAGTGTTACTGGAGGCCGAGGTAATGCCATCCAGAGGAAGTATCTGGTTAGACACCATGTTTCTAAGATTTGTGGGGCCGAGCACAAGAACTTCAGTTTGATCTGAATTTATTGAACATATCAGTGAAATGTTTAGTCTTTTTAAGCTTTTACTATTCTTTGATAATTCTGCCAACTTCTCCTTGATACCTGTAGAGACACCTGTTCATCCATTTGTGTTCTGCTTTCCTGCATTCTCATCTGGCAGTATGAGTAATATCATTCAACCTTGACAGGATGTTTTATGTTCTCACTCATTATCCTCATTGATGACTTGCAGGTGAAAGAAGAACAGAAACATCAAGAGGAGGTGACCGCATTTAAAGCAAGGCCCAACACAGTCATTCATAAGGAGCCTTTCCGGCCCAAGAAAGAGACCCGGCCTGCAGTGGGTAAGAAGACTTGTGCATGTCTATCACACAGCTTCAACTGAAACTGAACATTTAGATTTGCTGCAGACTGGCTACAATTCTAAATTGCATGACAAAATAAGTTGTTGCAAGCATTATCTGTCCATTTAAATAAATAAATAAAATAAAGCAGTATAACAGTTTTGTTGTCCTGTTATCACCAGGTTAGAACTTGACATGTGCAAGCACATCTCTTTTCCTCCTCATCTGCTACATTTGTGAAAAAAGCCCAAGTTAGTGCATCATAACTCAGGAGTGAAATGATAAAGCATAGCCTGCTTTATTTTCCCTTTTTACTTTGAGGACTATAATGGAAAAATGTAACCATTATATGTACTTGGAGTGAAACTAGTGAATGAAACCAGAGAAAAGAGTTTACCCAGCTCAGACAGTGGGTACCTGGTGGTACTTTTCTTGTACACGATATTGCCAAAAGTATTCTCTCACCCATCCAGGGTTCTAGTCAGCGGTTGATCGCTCGGCGCTGCACCCTGCTGAGGTGCCGCCGCACCGAGCTGAGACTTTCAGCCGTTAGCTATTCGGAAAAGATTGCTATTGTAACTTAGCTACTGACGTGGCCATTAGCATTAGCCAGCAGTTGTTCGGTACGTTCAGTGCAGAAATATCTGAGTAGTTTGGTTTATTCCTAGTACCTCTCAATTGTCGCTCTGCAATGGCGGAGCACAGGAAAGCACCAGCGCGGTCGAATTATCCATTTAAACTCCATAGTTTAGTGATTAAGGGAGCAAATAATTTATAGAGGGGTTTCTTGGTGGTATCAGGGGGTGTGAGGGTGCAAGTTATTGGGGGTAAAACTCACCTTTCTTGGCAAAAATCAAACTTTTCTTTTTAGAGAAGTCTGATTTGAACCAGACAAACTTTGGGGGATTCCCCAGAGCATGGAGAATGGAAATGATGTCACACTGGGACACCGCGAGATGTGCAAAACTGTTCACGTTTTTGGTACCTACCCACAGGTGTATAAACCAAGCACCTAGGCATGCAGACTGCTGCTACAAACATCAGTGAAAGAATGGGTCGCCAGGGGAACAGTACCTGTCTGACTGCATTGAGCCAAGTGTAAAGTTTGGTGGAGGGGGGGTTATGGTGTGGGGGTGTTTTTCAGGAGTTGAGCTCTGCCCCTTAGTTTTAGTGAAAGGAACTCTGAATGCTTCAGCATACCAAGACAACAGTTTGGGGATGGCTGAAGCTGTTATAGCTGCAGAGGGCCCACATCATATGAAAGCCGATGGACTAAGAATGGGTGTTACTCAGGTTTGTGTGTGCGAATACTTTTGGCAGTGTGGTGTATGTACAGCTGGAGTTCTGCTTGAAGGCACAGAAGCTGTTCCCTGCTGGTCATTTGAAGGAATGCAGGTTTAAGGCAGTTCCACATTAGCTTACCTTGTCAGACCTGGACTGCTTCCATCTTTTATTCTATGACCGTACCTCACTTGTAAAATGCTGGTATACTGTTGGAACCGCCGCCACTTGGCTCTATTAATGCATTTCATCATGTTGCTGTAACATATTGTGCTATATAAGAACCAGTCCGTGTAGCATTTATCATATCTGTGGGTTTTGGACATGAGTGTGAGGAATGCTAATGGGTGATTAAAGTAATGGGTAGTTGCAGCTTTGTTATTGAATACTGTCTGATAACTGCAGACCTCTTTGAAGAGTGCTTCTACAAAGCTGAAGCACTGTTCAGAAAGGTCAGGACTGTGTAACTCACTGTGTTCCTGTTGTCTTCACTATCATCTGTCACTACACTCTTGAAGACGGTAATTCCTCCACAGTTGTAGAGGCCTTTGAGCTGGCCACAGAGCGGCGGGCCCGGGAGTGGCAGGAGTATGAGCGACTGGCCTGTGAGAAAGAGGCTCTCCGGGCACAGATGGAAGCGGAGCAGAGACGAGAGGAGGAGCAGAAGGAGAAGGAGGAGATTGCCAGGCTGCGGCAGGAGCAGGTAACTGCAAAACAAACATCAATAGTGATTTGGTTTGTCTGCAGCAGTGGTGCTGAAACCGGGGGTAATAACAGAGATTCAGTTTGAAATTACAAGTATGCACAGTTACATATTTATTTATATAAAGTCAATTAAAACTGGACCTAAATTTACTGCTCGTGTATTGAAGTTTGTGTCTCAGTGACTTGACTTTGGGAACCACTGGTCTACAGTACTGATTATGGTGCAGCTGTGTACTGTTGAAGGGCTGCTACAGGTCACTGAAGGTCATGGCTCGGTTTTTAAAGCTGGACATTTTAGGGTCCATTTTTGCTCGTTCCCTCAAAGTAACCGCTGACCCACAGCATCCTAACACATTCTGCACAGGTGTGTGAATCTGTTTACATTAGCCGTGTGCTGCCATTAGTCAATGAAACGTATATACTGTGAAATCAGCACATTTGTGGCCCAAAAGAGCCACCGTATTGTTCCAGTTTTCCTCCTCCTGGACGTTTCTTAACCTCGTTAGCACATTAATATTGTGCTTATTGAATGCTAGTGGACACATCAAGAGCAAAATGAGAAGTTGGTGCCGTTGCTTTGCATTTGTGATTTGGAACAGTACCAGCGATGATCAGAAAAACAGTTTCAGGTTTTCTGTGGAATTCAGTGCATTACACAGATGCACGTATTTCCAGAGTGCATTTCTCCTGCACTTGTTGCTACATCTAAAATGATTTTAAAAAACAACTCCACAGCCTTATGATTGTACCAGTAAAGGAAACTGAAGCTTATCAGTGTTTAATGTGTGTCCTATGAACAAGCACAAATAAATTTGAAGAAATTCTTTTAAAATAATCTTAGTATGTAATTATGATCCCTTCCAAAATAGTTTCATCTTTCTGACAGTGCTGATGTAGCAGCAGGACGCTCTCACACTGAGGCTCCTGCTGAAAGTATACCAGTTTTTAATAGGCTGAGTATAAACCAGATTACAGTGACTAATTAATGCTTTTCCCTGAATACCCCAGGCTGCAGAGGGTTAAACTCTCTCTGTGTGTGTGTGTGTGTGTGTGTGTGTGTCAGTGTCAGTGTGTGTGCGTGCAGCAGCCTGCAGTGTGTCTCACAGGTTTTGTTCTCCTCTGCAGGTGCACAAAGCTCAGCCCATCAGGCACTACAAACCTGTAGCAGTGAAGAAGAGTGAAGTTCCTCTCACAGTCCCAGAGTCTCCAAACTTCTCTGATCGCTTCCGCTTGTGATCCTTTTGTAAATGTATCTACCGCAGCCCCCCCCCCCCCTTGTTTTTACATGGTTTTTAAGTCTGAAGTTGTAAATAGATGTGTTTTATTTCAAATTGCTAAATCTTTTTCCTGTTTTCTGAGTTTAGCTTTGAGTTTAGATTTTAACTACCTGATGTATGCGCCTGCTGCATTAGTCTGATTATTATAAACTACAAAATAAAAAGTGTCCTCACAACCCACCGATAGTTCTGGGCCTTTTAATCTAGACTTCAGCAGTTTGACATTAGTACAGTGAAAATCATTGAGGTTCTTGTTTTGTTGGCTCTTTATCTGAAAATAAACATAAATCAACCCGGGATGAATGTTTTTAGTAAAACTGTCCATCAGTTTTCTTAATTGATTTTCCAGTTTAAGGTCATGGACGGGGTTAAGTCTATCCAGCTGTCATTTGGTGAGAGTCAGACTCTGGACTGGTGGGATTGGTGGGATGCTGCAGTGCGCTGTAAATAAAATTTATTCCATTCTTGCTTTTTGAAATGGAACAATTGTTACAGGGTCTAATGTTAAACTCGTAGCCGTCTTTGACCAACACTTCATGTTGTCAAACCTCACCTCTCCCGGGTGCAGATGGTAAAGAGCTGGTGTTCTAGTGCAGTCAGAGCTGACTGTGTGCTGAGTGGCAATAAGGGCTTAACCCCAACAACCAACGAAACCGCAAGCCCCTCCCACTGACTGCTACCTGTAAGCCTCTTGGCAGCCCACCTCCTCCCGTGTCTCTTCTTTCTTGCTGTATCTGACCTACAGTGACCTTCTTCACTTTAAAACTTACAGACATGTGACCTGTGCAGTGAACCAGCGGAATGATCCTGATTACATCCGGCTACTTTTTTTTGGGAGCTGATGTGAATAAACTTCTGCACACAGTGTTTCTGTTTGAAGCTGTTTGTCTTTATTTTTTATAACTGTATAGTTGTTTGCTCATTGTTGGCACTATTAAACATTGATCTTTCTGTTACTTTGTATTGGATTTAAATGTGCTTACACGTGTCACTGAGGTGAGATTGTTTCCCTCATGAGCTCCTGGGAGATTGTTGTGATCAGCTTTGTGCTCTCGTCTTGTAAATGACACGACCTGGTCTCAGGATGGGGAAACAGTTTTATTTATCTTTGGTTATATGAATTAAAACATTGTTCCTATATTGTGCATGTGTCTTTAACAAAGAAAACCATTCTGTGTGTAGATTTACATTTTTCCTAAAGTACTGTCTGAAAAGGAAATTCGAATGACCACAAAAATAGGAGTGCCCAGTGTGCCTTGTTACAGTCTCACTGAAGGATCCGTCCCAAAATGATTCCTTCACTGGATTATTCAAGTTGTTACTTTTACAAAGTAAAACTGCCCGAACATCAGTGAGTGTAAGAGTAACAGTGAGCTCTGATTCCAATATGAAACACCACAGGACCGCTTTCATCTCGTATACAAAAATAAATAAATGCTTTGGAGCGTCTCGGGTCGAGAGTGAACGAGGCCGCTTCAGCTCCAGGAAAAGGCACCGTTCGTGTGACTGAAGTAGAAACGTTTCCACAAATCGACGGCCTGTTTACAATGTGACAAAATCAGCTGAAGGCACGACGACAGCCACAGCGCACTCCCAACAAAGCAGGTTTCTGTGCCCGACTCACGGTGTGTGATAAACTCAGCAACACAATCACTAAAGGCCCCAATTGTGCCATTAACAGTGCACGTTTTCAATGACACGACAAAACTTCAGTGAAATAAATGGTAAGTTTTCATTAAAGTTAATAACTCCACTTCCTATAAAGAACCTGAACAGCACGGCAGACTAAAGTTATTCTTCACAATGAAGTCAGAACTGGGACCAAAGTAACACGAGTATTAACGTGTGATGTCAGCATGTGTGAACGTTCGGCCCTGGAGGTAAAATCAGTAACTTGATGCCGAGTCGTCGGCTCATGCCGCTCAGCAGGCCTCTTCAACCAGCAGTTATTTGCAATGATCTAAAAACCATCATTTTAATTGTTGGTCGGACATAAAAACCGAATCTGTAGAATCTCCACAAAAATCTGGGAAAATTCCCCAAATGTTTCCTGACTTAATTCCCCGAATTAAGAAAAGAAAATCCTTAAAAGTTCTTCCATCACCACGTTTGCTGTTGCAGAATTAAACTCCCTGAAGTTGTGTGTGACGCACGTGCAGCACTCAGTGCAACTGTTTCACTCAGACGTGTGTGCGCCGTGACGTCACTACTGCACGTCAAAGACCCTTTGATGATGTTTAATAAGCTGACATAAAGCAGTGCACCTTTCCACAGGGCTTAATTATGAAAACAACACACTGAGCAAACGGGTAACTTTCAAACCTCAGTATTCTGGGGCCCTGCCGATAATGCAGCCTGTCAGCCATTATTCCAATGACACCTTTGATCGCTCTTCATACCAAAGTATCCTTGGGTGAGATCCTGAACCCCGAGTCGCTCTTCTGTGTGTGCAGAATGTGTGTGGATGTGTGAGGCGTGCTATAGAAGAAGCAGTCCAATGTGCTGGTCAACACCTGCTGACGGTTTCAATAAACTGTTACTTGGACCCAGTTCTCACTAAGTGGTGACAATACTGTTCATCTGTGTTCCATGTTTCTGCAGCAGAGATGATGTAACAGCTGATCATGTGAGCGTCAAACATAAGTGTGACAGTGAGACAGAAGTGATAGCATAGTAAAGGAAATGAGCTGATGAAAAGATAAAAGATTCTGCTCTAAGTAAAAAAATGTAGAAGCTGATGCTGGAGATATGGTCGGTGTGTGTCCTGTTTGGTCAGGCTGCGCCATCTTTGCGAGCTCAGGGATCCACGAAGGACACTGCGATGTAGCGGACGCCAGCAGTGGTCGGTAGGCCTTCGTGGTAGTGGGTGAGGCGGCCTGGGTGCATGAGGGCCCAGCCTTTACGAGGAGCCTGGATGGAGCAGTCATAGCGGAGGAACCTGCACCCACCGCCCTGCAGCGACAAAACAGCAGGTTAACAGCCGGCAGCTGTGACAGTTTGGAAAGAATTCTCCTCAAAGTGATGAAGAAGAACTTTTCAGAACTTTTCAACATCGGTACACCCAGAGTCTGGACCTACGAGGCTCATCGAGCAGGCAGCCTTTGTTAACAGTGGGTTTACTGCTCCCCACTGAGCGCCTGTTCACTGGTGACGGATCGATAAAGTTCTCTCTTCGATATCATCTCTACCATATGAAGCACCTTAGGATGCCTCCTGTTAGCTGTTTCTATAGAAACAGCATTTTAATCAAGAGTAGAATTAATGTCAGCTGGAGGTTTCCCCGAACCTTCTCATGCCCATCACTCACCATCTCTGCCTTCACTGACACTCACAGAGCTTCCACAGCAGTTCTGGTTGTTCTCCATGTGAGCCAGCTGGGGGACGCTACAGATGAAAAACACTACCCTCCTTCATCTACTGTGGAATTCTGTACTGAGTGACACAGAATGCATCACCAGAGATTTAACTGGCACTGATGAATATTCATAACTATAACTACTTTAGTTGGATTCCTGTTAAGATGTTATCAGCGAAAATGCTCCTGCAGAATGTTTGAATTAGCAGATGGTCAGTGTAATCCTTCCCATCCCATAAAAGCTTTTATTATGTCAAACCCGCAGGAAGGCTTGAGGTCTCTGAACTGCTCCTTTAAAGGGATTAAAAACAGATCATAGTGGAAGCAACAACAACTCATTCAGTTCAGTTTTATTTATATAACTCCCAATCACAGCGAACAGTGGCCTCGAGCTGCTTTACACTGTGAGGTAAAGCAGCTGTTTGGTCGCGACTCGTGAAGCGTCCTGAGATTATTTTTGTTGGGATTTGGTCTGTATGAATACAACTGAGTTACATTTGATCTGAAATGTAGAAATGTGGATCAATTGTCAGACTTCTACCAACACGTAACACTCACCTGGTAATCAAGGCCCACTTGATTGAGTGCAATGTTCACAGTGAATGTGGAGGCGTCATGGTGCGGCCTCAAAGACGGCTGCTCATCCGGCTTATATCTAACTACAAATGCCAGTTCAAAGTCCGCCTGCAAACACACACACACACACACAGGAGTCACGCACAGGTACGCTCCTGCTTAATAAAGAAAAGCTTTGTTCTCTTCCAGAGATGGGACAGAGAGGTGCAGATCACCTGAGTATCATTGCCGTAGCTTCTATTACCCGCCAGCTCCTCCCCAGTTACCTGGTAACTGCCTCTGCTGTGTTAATAGTGACTGTGTAGGTGTCACGGTGCTCATCAGGTTTGTATCTCACTACAGAGTTCAGGGGCGTGCAACACTGATGATCAAAGACATGCTGGCCAGCAGAACCCACGGTCTAAAGTATATTCTGTGCACTATTAATTAAAAAATGACTGAAGAAGTACCCAGTGTGACACACAGCAGGTGACAGTAAGTGAACGGTGTGTATCCCTTTTTACAACAAAGGAGCATGAAAGAGGAGCGTCCATTTACAGCAAACATTAATATGACACATGAAACGAGTCTTGAGTTTCTCTGACTCAGACTTTCCATCAGTCTCCGTGAAGATGACGGTCTTACCTTGGTGAAGTATCCAGGGAACATTTTTTCTGTTATTGGTACCACATACTCCACCAGGAATTTCTGCCATTCTTTTTCATAGTTGACTTGATTCATATGGATGTCGATGGTGGGAACGTTCTCATAGCCACCCTGGATTCTGGTGTCCTTCATAAATGAGAAACTTTATAAGAACTTGTGTCAGGAAAAGGAAACCATGTGTTGTGTTTGAACTGGGAAAATGTACGATTCTATTGGCTATATTGGCTTATTTTGAATTCGAAGACAGCAGCATGTCTCAAAAAAGCTGCGATGGCAGAATAACGTTCTGTAATCTCGATCTCATCATCTCAGATTTTTACCCAGTGTCCCAACTTATTCAGAACTGAGTTTGTAGATGCAAATGACATCAACTTAATAAACAAATAATGGTAACTATTGACTCACAGTATGTTCAATGTAGTCTCACTACATCACTATTAATGATGATCATTTTCAGACTGCATACCCACACACATATCTATATGATGACTTACCACATTGTTTCCTTGGGACCACTTTCCATGGTGCTCCATTTCTTCAACCAGGTGGTTACAAGCAACATTAGAGAAGACTGGGAACCAGTACACATCAGGACAGGGCTGGAGGCCAGAAGATACAACAGAATTAAAAGAGCCCACACACAGGAACATTTATTCAGAATTTCAAAAATCTTTTTAATTAAAAACTTATTCAAGAACACGAACATGTGAAACTGTGACAGCCGTGTCACAGTTTCACATACAGCTGCAACAGTCATGCATATTTAAATGAGGGTCCTACAAACTGAGGATTGTGTTAGCTCAGGCAGGACACAAAATCAAAGTAAGCTATA
Source organism: Cichlasoma orientale (assembly GCA_034780415.1). Taxonomy (NCBI): domain Eukaryota; kingdom Metazoa; phylum Chordata; class Actinopteri; order Cichliformes; family Cichlidae; genus Cichlasoma; species Cichlasoma orientale. The sequence continues at coordinate 62,053 of JAVDPK010001584.1, read as the reverse complement.
ATTGTGATAGATCAGCTGATTGTAATAGCAGCAGGTCCCTGCAGTCACAATATTCATGAGAAACATGGAAGTTCACAAGAGTTCAATGTGTTCTGTTTTTGAGCTCAACTCACAGTTTCAATCAGCTTGTCCTTCATGATGCGAGTATAGTTCTCGTGGATGTAGCGCTCCTCCCAGTCCTGAAACAAGTATATCACACAGACTCGCTCAGTGCAAATGTAGTGCATTTTCATATTGTGTCCTCATTAAACACAAGCAGACCAGAATGCAGCTTCGTTTACAACAATACACAGCTGATTGAACTGATTACCGCAGTAATATTAATAGTGATACTATTAACTTTGTAGGGTCTTCACCTTGCAATATAAAGCACCCTGAGCTGGCTGTGGTTGTGAATTGCTGCTATATAATTAACAAATGAACTGCATTGAATTTTACGGTGGACACTCCTCAGACAGTGTTTGGTGCAGATAATAACTGTTAAATGTTTATTTCCTTTCCAAGATTTTTCTGAAAAACATTCAAAATATGTGTGTGGAGCTAAGATGACTGAAGGCATGTACTCTGAGACATAATAGAAAGTATTGTTATTCAGTACTGAGGAGGATGAGGAGGCATTTTAACATTTAAGAAATTGAATGGATTCCTGGTCAAAATAAATATTTCAGATATACACAATGACATTCTTTTCAAATAACCCTTAACTCCCATTTCAGTTACCTACAGTCAAAGTCTTAACAGTCACAATTTTAACATCAGATATTCGCAATAAAAGCCATCCATCCATCCATCCTTTTTCTTTAGCTTATCCGGGGCCGTGTTGCGGAGGCAGCAGCCTAAGCAGACCTCCCTCTTCCCAGCTACCTCATCCAGCTCATCATGAGGAAATAACAAGGCATTCCTGGGCCAGCTGAGACATATTTCCAGCGTGTCCTCGGTCTGCCCAGGACTCTGTTCCAGTCTGGACTTGTCCTCTGTGAGAGGCAGCGAGCCGGGGTGGGTATTCTTGTACTCCCTTGGTTTACTGCCTGCATGTTGGAGTTTTCACCGGTGGACAAAAGGGTTGCTTCCCTGCGCTGTCAGGCCAGGGAACGGGTCCTGACTGTGTTTGCGCTTATGTGCCAAGTGATAGTTCAGAGCCTTCTTGGAGTCATTGGGCGGGGTGCTTGAGGGTGCTCCATCGGGTGACTCCATTGTCCTCCTGGGAGACTTCAACACTCATATGGGCAATGACAGTGAGACCTGGAGGGGCATGATTGGGAGGAACGGCCTGCCCGATCTGAACCCGAATGGTGTTTTGTTATTGGACTTCTGTGCAAACCACAATTTGTCCATAACAACCACCACGTTCGAACATAAGGATGTCCATAAGTGCACGTGGAACCAGGACACTCTAGGTCGCAAGTCGATGATCGATTTTGTAATAATATCATCAGATCTGCGGCCGTATGTTCTGGACACTCGGACACTCGGATCACCACCTGGTGGTGAGCTGGAGAAGATGGCGGGGGAGGATGCTGGACAGACACGCACACCTAAAGTGTGTGTCTGTGAGGGTGTGCAGTGAACACCTGGCAGAGGCCCCAGTCCAAATGGACCATGTTCCGCACCTCCATTGTTGAGGCTGCTGCTCAGAACTGTGGCTGCAAGGTGGTTGGTGCCTGTTGTGGTGGTAATACCCAAACCAGATGTAGCGTAATTACGTTTATTCAAAGTCTCTGGATGTTGTAGGATTGTCTTGGTTGACACGTCATTGCATTGGCAGACCGGGGTGGTGGTCCCCATCTTTAAGACAGGAGACTGGATGGTGTGCTCCAACTATCAGGGGATCACACTCCTCAGCCTCCTCGGTAAGGTCTATACCAGGGTGCTGGAAAGGAGGGTCTGTCCATTAGTCAAACCTTGGATTCAAGAGGAACAATGCGGTTTTCCTCCTGGTTGTAGAACACTGGACCAGCTCTTTATTCTCTCAAGTGTGGGTGGGAGTTTGCCCATCCAGTCTTTATGTGTTTTGTGGACTTGAAGAAAGCAATTGACTGCATCCCTTGGGGTATCCTGGGGATGCTGCGGGTGTATAGGGTGTCTGGCCCATTGTTGCAGGCCGTTCAGTCCCTATACGACCGCAGTGAGAACTTAGTCCGTATTGCCAGCAATAAGTCTGACTCCTTTCCTGTGGGCATTGGACTTCACCAGGGCTGCCCTTTGTAACCAACTCTGTTAATGATTTTTATAGACAGAATTTCTAGGCGTAGTCTTGGTGGTCTCAGAATAAGTCTACCACTGTGTACAGTGCTTTGTGACTGTCTGTGAAAAGCACTTAATAAATAAACTTTACTTACTTATACATTTTCATTGTTATGCAGATGATACTGAGCTTTATCTATCCATGAAGCCAGATGACACTCATCAATTAGTTAAACTGCAGGAATCTCTTAAAGACATAAAGGCCTGGATGACCTCTAATTTCCTGCTTCTAAATTCAGATCAAACTGAAGTTTTTCTGCTCGGCCCCACAAATCTTAGAAACATGGTGTCTAACCAGATACTTACTCTGGAGGGCGTTACCTTGGCCTCCAGTAACTCTGTGAGAAATCTTTCATTTTTGACCAGGATATGTCCTTCAATGCACATATTAAACAAATATGTAGGACCGCTTTCTTGCATTTGTGCAATATTTCTAAAATAAAAGAAGTAGAATACCCAGTCAGGATTTGTGACAATATTATTTTGCTGAATTGTATCTGATTGATTTATGAGGATGTTTTGACTGTAGTTAAAATTTATATACCAATATAAATTTTTTAAAATGGTTTTATGTCGTACATAAAAGCATAATTCTGACCTTGCAACTCTGCCATTGTAATAACAACCAACATGAGCTAGAACCTCTCCTCCAGCAGACACTAACACACAGTACAACACTTAGTAATATTTCCAGGTGTTTCTTAAACCATCTCACCAGAGGATTTTCAAAGATCTGCCACAGATCATTGTGTAGATGGCTGGTCTGGTAATTTTCTGTTGACAGGATGCGGCCAAATGTGTGCATATTGGTTACATACATGAAGATTCCCTGAGAGAAAAAGCAATAGGTCAGTTTGTGCTGTGAACAACTTTACATTTGCATTTTTCTTTAGACCAAAAAGGATATTCTGTGTTTGTCTTTTTTCTCTTGCTGACCTTGTTGCGTATGTTGTGGCAGAAAGCCATGTCAGGATCAGAGGAGTGTGAAGTAAACAGCTCGTCGTCTTCCAGTTCTTTTAGGAGGAGGCTGGCCTTCACCAGGTACACATTGGACACATATGGCACATTCCACACGCCCCTAAAAACAGCATACTCTCAGACAATTGACATTCCAACACAAGACTTTTTTGTTTGCACAAAAGCAGAAAACTGAGTTGAAATGTTGCAGCTAGCGTACTGACAGGGACCAGAAAGAGAGAGAATATTTCTCTCATTTTGGCTTCTCTTCATTGGCTCTATATAAGAGTAGAATGGGAGGCAGAGCCTTCAGCTTTCAGGCCCCTCTTCTGTGGAACCAGCTCCCAGTTTGGATTCAGGAGACAGCCACCCTCTCTATTTTGAATATATTTTGCTTCCAAGGAGGCAGAATTTCTTGTAGTCTTTTAAAGTGATCTTCATAATTTAAATATATAAATATATTTCTTGTACTTCCTTGCTCTCTTTGATTTATGGAAAATGAGTGCAAATCTGTTGATGTCAACTATGCAAGCCTCTCATAGAGTAGTTTGTTGGTGTAGCACTATTATAAATGATGTTTAAAAAAGAAGAAGGAGAGAAGAGAACAGGATGATTAAACCACCAGGAATGTGGATTTAAAGAGCGCTGCCAATGACTTTGCTGAGCACAAGGATGAATGATGAAGTTCAGTTCGGTAAATCGTTTGTCTTTTTGTTTTTGTAAAAACAGAAAAACAAACTACTGAAACATTGTTACCACTTATCTTGTAAAAATATGCACTCATACTGTAAGAATAAGAATAGCTTCATTGATCCGAGAGGGAACTTCACAGTATGTGAATATGCCATATGTGTGCATGATGTATCTAAAAGTTGGTCATTGAAAATCCAGGTGTTCCAGTCTCTTCCACAGGTGTATAAACCAAGCACCGAGGCATGCAGACTGCTTCTACCAACATCAGTGAAAGAATGGGTCGCTCTCAGGAGCTCAGTGAGTTCCAGCGTGGTAC
>JAVDPK010001584.1:42478-57185 GCA_034780415.1 Cichlasoma orientale | reverse complement strand
AAGCCATTTTCGTGTAATGGTTTTCTTGCTCGCCACTAAAAGGGCGTGCAATAGTTTCCTGTCCATTTTCTGTTCCAGAATAGCAACGTCAGCAAGACAGAGCATCACAAAATCAAATGGTATTTCAGTTCCAAAAACCAAGTTCAAAGTTTTATGGATCTCTTTCCAGTAGCTACTCAATTTAGGGCAATCCCAGAACATGTGGTAATGATTGGCTTTCCCTGTTCCACACTGTCTCCAGCATGTCCCTGTCATGTTTTTGTGTTTATCCTGGGTTGGAGTCTTGAAATACCGATAAACATTTTTAACTGAAGATGTGTCATGTTTAGGTGACCACTGGTTACACAGAACTCACAAGCCTAGATTCCGAGAGGCGCCTCCATCCATCTCCTCCTCAGGCTCAACGAGCTTAACGTCCTGATAAAGGCTCCCGTGATCCTGCACGAAAGACTGGACCTGACGCACATGATGAGCTTCCTGGAGGGAAAGAAAACCAAATGGATTAACACAGACATGCAGACCATGAAGACTACAGTCACAGTCTTCCTGCTTAATGTGACTATTAGCAAAAGAAAAAGCTAGGCTCTATTTTAAGGTGTAAAATCATAACATAAAGTATGTTGCGATGTTGCATGTTATTATAAATTAAACGGGATTAGCCCATGTTCCTGAGACCAGCCTGTGATTCTAGGGCTCAGCACACCCAGGTCCTGGCCCCAGTGCTGATGGGCCTACAGGGCGGGCACTCCATGTCATTAATTTAGACTGTGAACGGCTGAGCACTAAAGGTCAAGGCTTGCCCATGAGGGGCTCACAGCATCTTATCCTTCCAGGTCGTGCTCAACTAACTGAAGGACATACACTATCCTTGGGGGGGGGGGGGGGATGAGTAAGCTGCTACTTCTTTTGTCAAACAGAGGTTAGGATGCTGCCGGGGAAAACGTGTTTGGAACACCCCGCTTCAAGAGGAAATGTGCGTGCTTTGGTTAGTTTGTCTGTCTGTGAGTTCGTTAGCAGGACTGCTCAAAACGTTGAGGATTAATACTGCATGAAAATGTTCCCAGAATTCGGACTTGTCCCAAATTAGAATTTGGAATCAATCCAGATGTGGAATCTGGAATCTTTGGAAGATCGTATCTTAACAAATATCAAATTCAATCAGGAACATTTAGGAGTTGTTGCGCTGATGTTCTCAAGAAAAGGATTTTATTATATTATTTATATTTATTTTTTTATTTTTATCACTTATTAATAATGCTGAACTGGCCTGGAACCTCTTTCATAATGTTTTGATGCAAACTAGATGCAAAGTAATCTCACAGATTTAGAGTTCAGGGTAGAGTAAGCCCGTGGTTCTCCTCTGCTGGGATGCTGCCTGAGCGAGGCCCAGGACATCTTCGTCACAGGTTTACGTCTCAGATCAAGAAGGCTAAATCCGATTGTTACCTTTCCAAAACTGCAAATAATTTAAAGGGTCAGAAGAAATTCTGAAAAGTGATCAAAGCCACTTATGGAGATGGCACTATGAGTTGTACACAGATGGAAAACCAACAAAACAGCAATTCTTGATCGTTTCCTCTGGGCACCTATCTGAGTCTCTCCATGCTCCATTGCATGAGTTGTGTTGACAGGGATGTGGTTTCCCAGCCTCAGAGACTTTAATTTTACTCTTTTTACTGAGTCTGACGTCTGCTGGTCCAGGTGAGCTTGACCCCGTCTTTCTTAAGGCTGACATTATTGCTGAGCCAATAACATATCTTTAGCTTCCTGAAGTGTGCAAACCTGCGTTTGTTATTTCTCTCCTGGAAGGAGGTGATGCTTCAGTTTTAAACAACTACAGTCTGATCTGGAAATGATGCGTCCTGGCTGAAGTTCTGGAAACGCTTGTCTGTGATTTAGATTTGAAGCCCGTCAGGCTGGGTGTTAGAAAGCAGCACGGTACAGCCACCACAGCCATTAAAGTGGTGCATGGCATCATTGAGGGCTTGGATAAGAAAAAATACTGCGCAGTTTTATTCATTTAATTATCAAAAGCTTTCGATATGCTTGACCTTGTGAACAGGCTCACTGACATCGGCTTGTGTACCCAGACTGTCGGTTGGTTCAGGAATTACAGCCTGAAGTGAGTGTGTCCACTCTGCAGGGTCCTATTCATCATTTCCTCCCGTATCAAAGCGTGTTCCTCACGGCTCAACATTAGCACCACTGTTGTTCACCTTATATTGCTAATGATCTTTGTCAGGATATGACAAATGCTAAGTATCACCCGTACGCTGATGGTTTCCTCGAACCTGCTTTTGATAAGATTCAGTCAGAAATAATTCATCTTAGTGTTAAATGCTGGAAAATCTAAAGGGATGATTTTTCAAAGCATTACCAGCTGACCTTCCAAAGGTTGTCACAGCTCAGGGGCCACAAATCGAAACTGTTACATCATGCAAGGGTATTACCACTGTATGTAACTCCTCAATGAGGAGGTTCCCTTTAATGATGACGTGAATGAATTCCACTTTGGCTCTTTATGAAATAATAGCCACAGTGTTTCGTTTGGATAGCTTATTTATGGCTTAGCGAGGTGTTGTGGTCATTTGTGAGCGGCTGCAGGTCCCAGCTGAGTGTCAGGAATGTTCTCCGGTTACCTGGTTATAAATGAAGAGTTTGAGCTTGTTCTTGGGGTACTGGAGCTTCAGCAGGCGTTCAAAGAACACCGTGACGAAGGGGGTGGGCTGCTGAATGAAGATGCCGACCACCACCAGCGGGTATTCGCTTTCCTGTTAGAAAAACAAGCGTCATATTCTCCAAGTACCAGAAGAGGGATTCATGCTGTTTTGATCTGGCATCAAAGGTTGAAGGAAACGACAGCCGTGACTGAGCGGAAGCAGTTTTGTGAAGTCTTACAGAGATGTGAACAGACCTTGAGAGCTGCGAGTGATCGTAGATCCTCGTGACACACTGTGCACCCAGTCTCGAACGTCCATGTGTTGGGGATGTAGTTTCCCAGGTAGTTGATCTGGAGCTGGACAGCAAATGCGTGCTCTTGTAGTTAATTGTATCTCGAGCTAATGTGCAAAACTAAAAGATGAGATTAACAGATTTCCAGTATCTCAACAATGCAGGTAGCATTACATAACTCAGTTAAGATGTCCCAGGAACTGCAGAAATCATGTAGAACATTTATCACATATTCTGACATTCTCCATCATTTTATCAACACTTTTCACGTGTAGCAACCTTTAAGCTAAGAGGCTACAAACTCACAGTGTGCACTCGCCTCTCCTGTGGAGGGCAGCTCTCAGTTTGGGTTCAACACACAGACACACTATCAGTGTTTAAGATCACACTGCAATCACGTGACCATGCAAGAAGAGCCTACAGGCCAGTGGAAACACATATTTTGGACACTGCCTCCATCTGGCAGAAGACACTGTCTGCAGGGAGACACGCTGTCTGTAGCTCCACACAGCGATCCATGACACATTAATTGCTAACAATATGTGACTAACTTACTGTCATACTGGCTTCAGATCCACAGTGTGAGTTACAATGTCATTAAACGGTGACCGGTCAGTACCTTTGTCGGCCCGTTCCCGTGGATGATCACCGGCAGAGTGTCAAACAGCACGTTTCTGGCTCGCACTCGATCGTCCTCGAACTTCAGCACCACCTCATCTGGAAACACACACACATGGAACAACTGTCCAACTTGTTTTTAAGATTTTAATTATTATCAGAAATACACATTTAGAGTTTAAATACAGTGAGCCACAAACCCCAGCAAGCAAGACCCATCTGCCCCCACCCATTCATTTAAATATAAGGAATTATATGCAATTAAAAAAAAACTTTTTTAAATAAGATTTTTGCATATTCCCACAATCAGCACCTTTTTTCAGATCCTTTTTTATGAGTAAAACAATATTTGCTGCAGTCTCTTTAAAGAGGTAAAGTTAATGGAAGAGAGGATGTATGGGTGCTGGCGGGTCACAGTCAGTCCGTTCATGTCTCTGGATTCTTTGATCTGTCTGCATGAAATCTGACACATCCATTTCAAAAATTCCTTCTCCTGCCACAGAGGAAAAAATCATGTCTAAATGCCTCTTCAGCCCTCAGAACTCAGTTCAGTTCAGTTCTTACATACTTTGAGACAGCTAATCAAAAACTATTGTTGGCTCTCTTTGTCTGTAAACCCACTGAATGCCAGTATACTTTAATAAACACACCACCACAGCACACCACAGGACAAGAGGGCTTGGAGCAGTTTGGTGCCTTGTGACCCGGATGGCAACACTTTGGAGGAAACTCAAAACAGGATTTTATCAAACCCAACGGGAAAATTAGAGAAGAGATTGAGTCTCCAGAGAGACAGAAAGTAACATTTGAGCCTTTTAGAGTTTGGAGATATGAAAGCACACAGATATAAAGTGTTGTAGATAATAACAAATAAAAGAGAGAACAACACAAACCTTTATTCTGTAAAAGAGACAAAAGAATCCAGCGATGATGATGATGATGATGCTACTGATGAGGAACAGATTTTAGAGCACCTAGATCTAATGCAAATGGGTAAGAGGATGAAGATTAGTGGACTTAAGAAGAAGCAGAAATTGGAATATGTAAGAAGATGCAGAAAGAAAAGAAATGCAGAAAAACTGGCCCCACTGATCACTATGGGACGAGACCTCGTTTAGAAGTCTTGGAACCGAAGAGACGTGTAAGCAATAGCAGGAGACTTTTTATCAGAAAAATATCAGCTGGAGCAAAGAGATTCAGAGTGTGCAATTTACAGGCCCTGCACGCCTGACACGACGCGACTGCTGAAACTCACTCTGTCCGCTGATGTGAAGGGCAACATCGTTTATTTATGCAAATTTCCCTGTGATGCCGCAGAGTTTACCAGGATCACACCTGAGACCGTGCAGACATTCAACAACATTCCCTGACCACGCTGAAACTCAGCAAAGATGAAGATCCACGGGAAAACAGAGCCGTGGCATATCACAGTCAGACTGCCTCCAGACTATACGTGATGTATGTTTGTGAATGATGTTTAGTGTAGAGATGGCCCGACAGCATATTTGCTCTGACTTCACAGGCAAAGCAACTGGAAGTGGAAAGAGTGGCAGAAGGTCCTTCAAGACAGAGAAGTGGAGCCAGAGCCAAGAGGTCACCACAGATACATCCACACCAGCCTTCTCAGAGACCTGCCAAACTGTTTTCACTGTGATGAGCCAAATCTTTGGGTGAGATACTGCCCGCATGCATCACCACGACATAAATGAACCTTTTTACACAGCCAGGAGGACCAACAATCTCCACAGCAGAAGCTTTAGAGCTGTCAGGAAAATGAGCCGTCTGAAACAGAACGTGTGATTGAAGCTCCAGTTCAACAACCTCACATCCTTTCCTCTCCTCCCAGACAGCACACCGACACACCTATGACGCTCGTTAATATATAAGGAACACTTTGAAACACCTCAGATCTCAGTGGGGAAAAATGGCTGCTCTGACATGGACTGGGTAACGTGCTGGGAATGAAAACCTGCCACATTATTTGATGGAAATGAGAATGATCAACCTACAGAGGGCTGAATTCAAAGACACCCCAAAAATCAATGGTGGTGAGTAGTTACACTGCAGCACAGGCTGCCCGGCAGTAGTTTGAAGGCCTAACCCACCCGCCCTTATTTTTAGTGCAACACTAATCCCGCTAAACACTTAGCTGGGACTCACAGTAATGAGATAAAAAGAAAGAAAATAATTGGAAAAACTTTTAATTAGTTATAGACAGATGTTTCCCACTCAGGAAACTGCGGAACATACTTGAATAAATAATTTATATATACTGTATATTATATACCAAAAGAAGGGGTGTGGGTGATATCCACTAAAAGAAGGTTTGCATGGCTTGTGGGCCGGTGCAGCTTGGGGGAGTCCTGGGAGGGTGGGAGCTACTCGGCTCAGCTCGACTCTTTTACTGGTTGGCCATAAAATGAAAACTGCTAAATTAGCTGTGTGATATTTTACCTGCAACATCTTCATCACAAAAGAAAACTGAAAAAATGTTTGGAAGTTGAAACACAAAGAAGGTTCTTGGAATATGGAGCGTGCGTGCTCGGCCTGCGTGCAGCATACATAAAAATATGTCCTTCCAGCCCCATAAGGAAACGAGTGCTCTTACTTTACTAGGCCTAAAAAAAAAGCTTGGCACTGCCAGGCGGGTTTCAGACCCCCCGATCATAATTTAATAAAACCTAGATTTCACGTGTCACAGCAGCCACAAATTCTTATCAGCATAAAACAAATAAATAAATTCCCTGCCTGTCGGGTCACCCCTGCGTCAGCACAAGCAGCCATATTTAATTAAGCCTTAATGTATGACTGCTGTCTTAACCTCAGTATTCCTACCTGACAGCACACATGACCAAACAGTGATTATATTTCATCGCCTGGTATTTTTAAACTGTCTATTTGAATACACCGGCTTTCCTTATTTGCAATTTGTAACACATAATCAAAAGATACTGCCGGCACCGGCCCTCGGCCTCCTGGAAGTACGCGTTCTAGAACAGATCATTTCCAGGTCCTGGTAGATCTGAATGGGGTGCGCATGAGCCTCAGTGACTGTTCACCATAACGGCTCAAAAGCAACGGGCTGAGTAAGAACCAGGAATGAGGAATCTAAAATCATAATAAATTTAAACCACTGAGAACACAGTCGCTGTCTCTGATTGGCATTACGATGGTATTAAGTCATCTGAGAGTTTTAGTTTTTAATGCATCTGTGGTAATAATCTGAACATCACACATTATTCTGGAGTTATCACACGCACAGCGTTCAAAGTTGCTGCCCGCCCACCCGGCAGGGTGACTGCGACACCCCCATCAGCCTTTTCAGGCTGAGGGTCAAAACCATCCAGGGAAAGGAGACTGTTGCATTCTTTGTCTTTAGTGCGCTCTAGCGAGTGCCCTTCTGCTTACTGTGTGTGTTACTGCTCCGTGTACACTGTGCTGAGCATGAGCAGGTTAGTGTTGGTGTTCTGTCTGTTAATCAGGGTCAAAGAAACAAAGTTCACAGCACTCACCAAGTGCTCCATGAAGGTTCTGGAACAATCTGCATTTGGAGTCCAGGGTGATATTTATGGATTTCTGAAAGGTGTAAATATATTCTTTTAATTAAATATGTCATTTATGTCTAATTTATATCATTATATTAAATTACTTATATTATATTTATCTGCATTTAGCTCACACGCCGCTGATCCATCACAACAACACTGCTGCCGTGAACCATGCATATTCAGCATGAACACTACTGTGTTCTTTTCAACACCACTGTGCGGTGTATTGTTTATCATTACCAACAGCAAAGCCTCTGACACATGTTTCAAATTAAAAGCATACCACGAACCAGGAAAATGCCCACTGAGCTACTGCGAGGCCTTTAATTTGAAACATGTGGACAGAAAGTGCTGAGCTTCATGTGTAGGAGATTCATGTGTATTTATTTATAAGAATGAGCCGCTATAATTACTGTAATTATCAAAAGAGCGGTTTTTAATGTGAATATCAGTGCAATATTCATGAAGTTACAGCAGTGGAACCAGTCTTACTCGTTTTGATTGGTCAATGTAAATCTTGGTGAAAAACAGCTGGTCACTGTCGCTGTCCTCTCCCGTCCAGTTAGCCACCAGCTCTTTGATGTTGGGAAGATGTCCAATGAAACCTGTGAGAAACCAGGAGAGGATCAAACATGTATTTGTTCATGAGCATGCCTTCATTGTTGTCCACATTCAGGCGCAGTGAGGAAAGCGAAGGCTTGTGTTTCACAGTGCGTGTCTAATGAGCACGCTCAGGCTTTATGCAGCGCTGACTAAAGACCTGCTGTCCTCTGCTGTAAGAAGCCACATCAGCAGCCTCAGCAGGGACTCTCCTGGATGAGATCAGAAGGTGAGTGCACTCAGGAATCTGGTATTAATTACATGAATGTTTTCTCCTTCGTTACGCATTATTGATTATGTCCCTGTAATATAATGGCCTGTTTCTGCTTACCGTGTGGTGCTGATATCGTCTGAAGGTCTCTGTGTAAAGCACTTTGTAACACTGCTTGTTTGTGTGCTGAAATCTGGTACTCAGGTATAAACCGTCACTGCTGATAATTCATTGTTTTTTCTAGGTTAAATGACTGTATATTATCTGTTCATGTGGAGCTCATGTTTGAAAGTATAAAATCATATTTTACTGTTATTAAAAGCCAATAAAATTCATTTCTAGTCTTTACTGACGTATATGATGAGTATGACAGCGTTGGGCGGTACCTATTGCAGCATAGAACCTTTGGGGTGGGCGGGGCATGAGTGTGTTATATGTTTCCTGCCTAGTTTGTTCTTCGTGTCGAGTTTGTTTTCCGTGAGCTGATTCTCAGTTAGGTGGTTTTAATTCCGAGTTGGTCCTCCTGTGTTCTCTGAGTCAAGTCTGCGTTCCTGTGTTAGATGTTCAGTTACTTCCTGTTTTATTTTGCTGATCTCTTCTCGTCTGCACTGTGTTTAATTTTCCTTCCTTTGTCTCGTCTTCGTGATTACTTTCAGCTGTGTTCCCTTGGTGTTTCCCATTTCCTCAGTTACCTTTTGTGTGTTTATAGACTTTGTGTCCCCTCAGTTCTTTGTTGCATCATGCTGGCGGTTCATTGCTCTGCGTTTGTCCAAAGACTGAGCACCCGTCCCTGCTCCCAGGATGACTGGGTCAGTCCCAGCCTCCAGAGTCAGCTCGAGTCTGCTGTGTGCCCTGCACCGATGGCTGTAGACGCCTCTCTCCTGACATCTTCCATACGCATTGATGACGATTTGAACCTAAAGTTTGTATTCATCGCTCCATAAGCCCAGTTCTATCTGTTGGCATCCCTCAAGCTTTTCTCCCTGTTTTTCAGCCACCCTTCCACTGAGACATTCTGCTGAGGCTTTGATGAATGGGTGGATCAGCTGAAGGGCCGGATGCTTCTCTCAGGTCTTTGCTGGAGTTTTTCCACATTTCTTGACACGGCTTTCAGATAACATTTGTCTGTTGTACAGTTTTTTAAGCCTTCTTCCTCTGTCCTCCACTTGTCCAGCTTCCTCAGTCTTGTTTTAAGGACACACTGCACACCACGCCCAGATATGTCAGGATTTTGTTCTTTGGTACAAAAATACAATTTTATGCCTATCAAACTGTGTTATTGTTGCCATTTTTGTATTGATTTGACCAAATAAATGAGAACAAATTCTGTATTTGACTGCTAGTAACAAAGTGCCTAAAGATACCATTTAAAATTGGTCCTTTGCAGGGTTATCTGTTATGTGTAGACAACTCTGGTTCTTTGCTTGAGTTGGGTGCCTTTTTTATGCTTAGGTCACTGTCAAGTGCCTTAATAAATCATAAAAACATTGCTCCTCTTCCTGGAAATGGTCAGGTATGGAGGACTGGACTGAAGACTAGAGATACACCAATCAACCACCCAGGGACTGGAACTGGCTATGAGCGGTGAGGTTAGCCTCACGTGTGTCCAATTTCGAGCCGGTCCATTTCATGGATGAGCAACATGCACACAGAGGTCCTGGCAAATGGTTGTATCCACACTCACAACCAGTGCTCAAAGCTAAAGCTAGCCAGAGCAGAGAGCCACGAGCCTGCAGCTTTGTATGAGCGAAGGATCAAAGCTAAAAATGATGGAGACTGGTGGAAAATGATGTCCTGTTAATCTGGTGAATTTCCATAGATGTTGGAAAATGATGCAAGTACCTGACATGTTTCCTTGTCCACTCTCACACCATCTGCACTGTGTGTTCGTGCTTTGGCTTTCCTCTCTTCCATTCCTTCCTAACTCCGTGCGTTTTGGATTTTTAAAGAGCTCTCTTTAAAAAACTGATTTGCCTCCTGTGCCACTCCACACAGCTACATTGTGACACAGGTATCCTTAATGGAAATACTGGACTACTCTAACAGAACCTCTCTAACCAAAAGGCTGATGTATATGAATTATTGGGTATCTGAGAAGAAACACTTCCTGACAGGCAAAAACAGACAGACACTGCACAAAGGGAAAATTATACAACAACAGCACTTTTCTCAGCAGGCCCGTTCTGGCAGGCAGGACTGATAAACGTACCCCCTGAGCCCAGGAACCTGTTGCCCTCCCTGACGTGGGGATGTTTGTCCTCCAGATGTCTGTCTGGCCAGATGAGGGTCTCAGAGGAGAATATAACCCTGTGCTTGGCCTGCTGGAACTTCTTGAGGAGCTCTTTGGGGCCCGAGGCAAAAACCACATCGTAGCTATATCAAAGAGGGAGTGAAAATAGAACACTTTAGTGCACCGTGTGGCTCAGAACCGTGTGAAGCCAGTAACATAGTTAAAACAAATTAAGGGGTTGCTATTATAAGATGCCAGCGCCTTTATTTGGAGAGTTAAGTTGCCTGTGGTTATGTTTACTGGCAGAAAAGGAACTGCAACAGTCAGAAAAATAACACACACTCTTTTGATTTCACTATGATGACATGCTTCACCATAAAGATCTTTATCAGTGGGTTTGCACAATCACAGGTCTTTCACTTCAGCCACCATGTACCATGTGTTCATTACAGGCTGCATTAAAGGTGCTGTTAAAAACAGGTTGTTTTCCTGTGCAAATGAAAAATAAATGTGTTCGATTATGAAATAAGAGCAGAATGTACTGACTGAACTCAATAAACTGACTCATAGCGTGCTCTGTATCAGCAGATACTCAAAGCCAAGATATCTCTAATTATTATATAGATCAGATGGCCCATTGCATCAAGTCTTTATTCAATTCAATTCAGTTTTATTTATATATCACCAAATCACAGCAAATAGTTGCCTGAAGGCGCTTTAAGTTAACATGTCCCGACTCCTGCTCTGCACTAAAGACACAGCCCAATGCAAAAAACATTGATCTACTCTGGGCGCTGCTTCACAGGCATGAACACAGAAGTGGTCGGTTAGAGATGCACGACACATTAAGACCTCATGCTCTGTTGATGGAGGCACTGTGGAGCCCACTCACAGAATAGAAATGTTGCATCATTCAGAACAACTCCTGAAGTCAGCCTTCCTTCTCTCACTGAAGAGGGCTCCGTCTTTCAGCCCTGCGCTGTTCTCTGGGTGGACGCCCCACATGCGCTCACCTGCAGTACCGGTCAGACTTTTGGACGCACACTCGGGTGAATGTGTCCAAGCCTTTTGGCCGGTACTGCAGCTGCCAAAAGCTCTGTTTGCTCTTTTTCGTTCACCATATCTTTGTGATACCTGCACTTATAACTCACAGATGTGCATTCATCTTTGTAGTGAGGGCTTAATGCAGCACAACCCCACAATATTACTCTGCCTGTTCTTCCCACGGCCTGAGCACATCCTGCGCTGATGTTTAGTTGCTGAAGCAGAGTTGCTCCTCTGTTCTTCTTACATATCAGTGCTGAGGATGATGTCATCAAATGTTTGCTATCACTCTCTACACATACGCTGTTGTTTTTCCAATATATCAAAATGCAGATGCCATTCTAACAGCTGTTCCACCCCAAACACAAGCTGGCTGATCTTTGTGACCACAGAATTATAAGAGATGAGCTCTTTTTTCTTTTGTGGGCAGGTTGATTCTGATGTTGTATCATCAGAATCAACCTGCTAAGAGTTTACACACATGACTATACTGCTGCGGACCAACAGAGGTCAAACGGCAGGTTCATGTAACATGAAGTGAATCGGAACCAGTGACCGGATTGGTAGCAAGGTGTTACAGTGGCCTAGCTGTCTGACCTTCAGTAAAACTAGAGACTGAACCAGTGTCTGCAGTGTGAACGATCTACCTGTCAATGAAAAGGATGATTTGGTCCTCGTCCTTCATCTCCTTCAGAGCCTCCTTAAGAAGTCGTATTTTCTGGCCTCCTCCTGGGGCTGACATGTAGTCACCGCCCTGCCATTTCTGACCTCGGCCCAGAACCTTTGAAAACATACACAGTCTGATTCTCTTCTGTTTGAAGACTACAATTTAAAGGTACCATCCTTTATTTTTCTTTTTTAAAGTTATATCCACACAGCGTGAAAGGAACTTTGTCCTAAATCACAGAACTTCTTACCTTGACTGTGTAGTTGAAGTGTTTAGCCGTCCTCAAGAAACGCCTGAGGCCATCAGTCTCTTTGGTCGCAACAGTCACAACTAGAAGTTTGTCTGGAAGAAGCAGCATCACGGAGGAATTTAGAGATGCTTTAAGGATGAAGAAGCTCAGCAGTTACTGACACAGGAGCATACATACAGTAACCAAGCAGAAAGAAAGCTGCCCATTGAGCCTGATCGTTACTGTGCATATATCTATTATCATACTTGGATAATAAATATCTCCCACCTCTACACGCCATCATTTTTCTGTTTCCTAATAACTGTGTGCCTCTTTAAAGGGGGAACTATTATTTTGAAACTGAATACTGGTTTCATTTTGAGCTCCATATTTTCTGCAGCCTCTCGGCTTTGGTGCAGCCTCTCAGTTCATCCTGTCTGAAACAAGCTCTTTTAGCTCCTCCCCCTTTAGGACTTCCCTCCGCCTGCAGGTCCTCCTTCACTCCATCAAGGAATCTTCTACGTGGTCTTCCTCTTTTCCTGCTAACTGGCAGCTCCATACTCAACATTCACTGCCCCCCCTCCCCCCCCAGGTCAAATTAATATGAGATTTATTGAAAGAATATAAATATAACAAAAAGGGGAAACATTTAAGTCCTTTATTAAGTTCTATTAATCTGTTACTAAACACACCAATCAATTTAGCACAGCATTGTGGCGACAGTAGAAGTAACACAGGTCTCTACTCAGTTTTCTATTTACATCAGTAATAATAAGGCATTTAATTGCGCTCATGTTTGCACAGCGCAGTGATACCTGCGCAGGTTTTCAGGTTTATGGTTCCAGAGGTGTACATTTAACAGACCACTGCTGGGTGGGAGATCTCTCCATCCTAACTCAGTAAGCCTCAAAAAGTGTGTGTCTGTCCACATCACCTGCACACACTAATGCAGGATTCCTATAGGCTAACGTTAACGCGCTGAAGGCGGCGGTAACAGCGTCCACGTCAGCGGCATCAAGTTCTCCTCAGCGCCCACTCCACACTGTTTGCTCTCTATTGTGAAGAGGTGGTGAAATGTTAATAAACTCACGCTTTATTAACGGTGTTTATTTAGAAATTCATAAAAATAAGGAAGCGGTGTGTGAATAAGTATAACTATGGCAGCAGGCGCCGCGAGCAGCGAGAGCCAATCTCGGTTTTTCTGAGCTCCGGCTGGCCTGTTGCTGAAGCTAGCACAGGGACACCGGAGCACAGCGGCACCGGAGGAGCTTCGGTTCGTTTGTCGCGACCATCTTTGATCCGCTCTGCGGTCGCGATTCGGCTTCAGTAGTTTTAAAATGACACCTTTCTGTCGCAGCGGGTTTATTCAGCCGGCACCGCACGAATTAACTGTCCCAGCCCCTCCTGTTACAGACGGTAATCTCTGCACCAGCAGCACAGCAACGCTTTCCCGGCCAGCAGTC
Organism: Cichlasoma orientale; assembly: GCA_034780415.1. Classification (NCBI taxonomy): domain Eukaryota; kingdom Metazoa; phylum Chordata; class Actinopteri; order Cichliformes; family Cichlidae; genus Cichlasoma; species Cichlasoma orientale. The sequence goes on along the minus strand of JAVDPK010001584.1, from coordinate 43,623 downwards.
CACACTTACCTTCGGGGATTCGCCCTTCCTCGCAGCTGATCAGAGAGGGAAGCGCGCACACAAAAATACCTGAAAACAACAGCAAAGAACAAAGTCCCATTTTTGCCGAGTTCTAGTCTTTTCTCCACTTTCCCAGCTGATTCCGAACTACAGCTGATTCCGAACTACGGTTCTGCTGAATGTGGCAGCGCTGCTCTGCTGCTTTCTGTCCTCTCTGTGCACACAGAGCGCGTGTTTGAGCAAACCACAGCTGCAGCAGAACAATACGGGCAGGAAAACAGCAGTTTGGCGTCTGTGCAACGATTTGGTATTCCCACTCTTATAACATCGTCGCCCATGTGTTAAAACTGCAAGCAAACGCCTACTTCCACAGTGGGCAGGAGAAAGCTGTTTGCATACGCTGATCCAGCTGCTCCGCAGACATGAGTACTTGCACGTAGCCCGAACCGCTCGTTGTGTATTAGTTTCATGTAAAGGCTTCAAAACGGCTAAACTAAATTGTCAAATTAAAGCTCTCATTATGAGTTGACCATGGAGTAGCAACAATGTAACAAGAAACTGGGAATAGGGTGACCCTCGTTGATGTGAATGAGGTTCAGTTCAACACCAGCACAAACTGCATTATCCAAAGTAATCACAAACTCAACATTGAGCCCCCAATGAAAGGTGATGCAGCAGTAGTTTTAGACAGAGGTCTGCGTAATCTGGTACTGACGTCTGATGTATGAGTGCTTTATTAATTAGTGGTTAACAGTTATAAAGTGTTATTACCCTATTAGCATCCACTAAAGTCCAGATAGAGGTTATTAGAGCTAGGGAAACTGTGCAGCAACAAGAGACCCCCATTCTGTCGGAACCAACGACTGAATTAATCACATGCTTAATAAAGACTGTTTTGTTTAGCAATGCAAAATTACTAAGTTACAAAATTACTGTTTCAGAATCCGAATAATCATAAAGAATGGCTCTGAGCAGGTCACAGATGGCCCAGAACAAATAAATGAATCACATCCCACCCCAATGTTTGGTGTCATGTTTCAGTTATATGAGGCTATTATTGTGGCAAACTGTGTGTGTGTGTGTGTGTGTGTGTGTGTGTGTGTGTGTGTGTGTGTGTGTGTGTGTGTGTGTGTGTGTGGGTGTGT
>JAVDPK010001584.1:16924-33634 GCA_034780415.1 Cichlasoma orientale | reverse complement strand
AATATGGCGGACACACAGTTACGTCGCATCAGCGGGCCGAACCAGTCAACGAGGTATCTATGTATATATATCTATGAGACTGGCCAGGTGCTCCCAGTTGCACTAATTAGCTCCACCCACCAGGAACCTGCAAGACACAAACAGACAAACGAGCAACAGCAGGCCCTGGCCAAGGCAGAGGGCCGTCACACAAGTAATTGCTGTACTCATCAGAAGAAATGCTACAGCACTGATGTTACTAATGAACATTGTCTTAAATTGCCTACTTCCTAGAAACTGGGTGATTAACAACAACTTTATAAGATCATGGTCAGATAAGTGCTCACAGGGGTTCGTTCTGACTGTTGGGTTTTCTCTGTAATTATTGTGGTCTTTACCTACAACACAAAGCACCTTGAGGCCACTGTTTGTTGTGTTTTGGTTCTATATAAATAAAACAGAACTGAATGAGTTCAGCATCAGAAAAAGGTCATCCTGGAACAGGAAGTGAGGCAACAGATTGGTATATGTTAAAACCAGGGAGACTGACAGCTTCTGTTTGTGAGTAGTTACATCTTCAGTGTCCTTACAGTGCAGTTACACGTACATGTACAACATACAGATAAAAAAAAGACCAAAATCAATGAATGGAGTGAATCCAGGTGGCGCTGCTGCACATCTGCATGAAGGACCCACAATTTTTTTTGCCAGTTGCACAGATACCCCACAGATAACCCATATGGTCTCTCATTTGCAGTTGTTAAACCATGGGCTCCTCAATCAGATTCAAGATAATCAGGGTAAAGGTACTTTAGTGCCAGCGCTTCCCAAAAAGCACAGAAGCAGTTAATCTGAAAATGATCACCATTATCGTGTAATATAATCCGATTTGGAGATGTTGATTTCCCTGGTCGTGCTGATTTCATGCTCTTCTTATCTGGAGCTGTTCTTAAAGTGGTGCTGAAAAACAGTTCTCCAGGTTTCCTGACGGTTTCAAAGGTTTCTTTGGACATTGCCTATTTTTTCAAGCAGAAACGGGCAACTCGAGGGATAAACCAGTGCTGTGTCTACACGTAGCAGACGACTTAGCAAAGAACCAATTTAGTATCTTTAGGTGCTTTAATTCCTAGCAGTCACAAAAACACAATGTGTTAATAACAGAGAGATAACAGAGTGGCAGGCATGTCTGCAGCCAATGAACAGGACCTGAAAGGCAAGTAGGAAAAAAATGCAGTTTGTTTCACAGAAAAAGAGTTGCACAGGATTCTCTCAGCAGTCACCGCTGGAAGGACGTATATGACAGGATCTTTGAGCAGTGAAAGCTTCCTGTCAACCACCGTGTGGGTTTTTCCACAGCCACAGTGTCTCTTATGTCCTGAAAGTTAAACACAGAATTTGTAGACTTGAACTTTCTTCACTAAGCACACTCATGGAGGGGAAATGAGAAATGATCCTTGTTCTGAGGATGTAGCAGGTCGAGCAGCTGAAATGTCATTAAAAGAATGTAACCTAAACGCTTTTGTTTCTGAGTTGAAGTTTTAAAAAAGCCTGCCACTTTCAGCTGCTCCCGTATTCACAGCGGGTCACCGCGGCAGGAGCGCCGCGTGTTTGATTTGGCAGGTTTCTTTTATGACTGTCCCAGTGCAGCCCCAAAGGGATTTGTGCCTCCTCCCGGGATCGAACCAGGGAGCTGTCGTTTGTTAGGCGAATGTGTAAACTTCTACACTGTGGAGCCGCTTGGATAATAAGTGTGTGACAAAAATCAGAAATAAAGCGATGAAGGTCGGTAAATAATCTGGGTCAAAGTAACCAGTAATCAATTTGGGTGAAGCTGTATCTCTGCTTTTCTTTCATCCAGGTGTTGAAATGAGGAAGATCATTGACTCCCACACCCCATCAAGCCGCACCGTGAACACCACCCTCTACTACGTCCTGTCCTCTTCCACAGCTCCCCTGCTGGACCAAAGGCTAAACAGCGAGGAGCACGCCCGTCTCGAATCCAGTCTCAACTACGCGGATCACTGCTTCAGCGGCCACGCCACCATGCATGCAGAGAACCTGTGGCCCGAGAGGGTCAGCAGCACTGCTCAGATCTTGCAGCTGGTCACATTGTGGACTCTAACTCTGCACAAAAGAGGCTGCAAGGTGTTGGTAGCTGCCGGGGCCCATGGAGTCATGCAGGGCATGGTGCTCAGCTTCGGTGGCCTTCAGTTCACAGAGAACCATCTTCAGTTCCAGGCTGACCCGGATGTGCTGCACAACAGCTACGCCTTGAGAGGCATTCACTACAACCAGGACCTCATCAACCTGGCGGTGCTGCTGGATGTGGAGGGAAAGCCTTTTCTTCATGTGTCGGTGAAGCCCCAGGAGAAGCCCGTGAAGCTGTACGCTTGCGAGGCCGGCTGTCTCAACGAGCCTGTGGAGCTCACGTCAGAGATCAAAGGCCACACCTTCCCCGTCATGGTAACGCAGCCCATTACGCCTCTGCTCTACATCTCCACTGACCTCCGCCATCTGCAGGACCTCCGCCACACTCTACACCTAAAGGCCATCCTGGCTCACGAGGAGCACATGGCCAACAGGTACCCAGGCCTGCCCTTCCTCTTCTGGTTCAGCGTGGCCTCGCTCATAACTCTCTTCCACCTTTTCCTATTCAAGCTCATATACAACGAGTACTGTGGCCCCGGAGCTAAGCCCCTCTTCAGGAGCAAGGTATAAACAGCGGTAATAAAACACAACCGCAACCTGATCTCCTCTGGTCCTCTGTGTGTGTGTGTGTGTGTGTGTGTGTGTGTGTGTGTGTGTGTGTGTGTGTGTGTGTGTGTGCGTGTGGTGGCGGCGGCAGCAGCAAAGATTTCCTCTCGATGCTCTCTGTGGGATGGGTACTCGGTTTTGACTTTAACTTCTTCTGTGAGTGAACTTTGTTTTCCAATGTTTGGAGTGGGTTGGCATAATAGCCTTACACACCTCCCCTTTCCAGCTCTCTCAAAATATCATTCTACACTTTCTGTTTTTTATTTTGAACAATTTGACAAATTTTCACTGCACGTGTTTCCTGTAAGAGACTGAAGGCAAAGGGAAGTCAGAGCTGTTAAAGCAGCAGTAGAGCAGCATCCCTCATTCAAGATGACCAAGTTACAGTGAACCTTTTAGTCTGTGGTGTCCTTTAAGCACATCATGTGTTTGCACTTCATTGTGGAATGTAAGACATTGTTGATCACAATGGTAAAAATGGAGCACAAGTGTTATCTTTCAAATGAAGGGGCGTTGGTTGTACTGTGTGCTCACCCACGGCTCAGTGCGCTGTGTGACTCACCTACAGCAGTGATCTGTGGCCACTGTGAGGTTAAACAACAGCAGGAAAGGAATACATGCAAAAATGCAAGATTAATGTAATAAATTTACAAATTTATCTGAAAATGTAATAAAAATCTACATTTGTAGATTATGGCTAATTAAGTGTGAGTGACTGCAGACACATGGCAGCATCTAATGTTGAAAATACAAGTTTTCTTTTCTGTGGTAGAAATTTAAGGCCATTAATCTGGGACGCTTTCTCTAATAAACCCGTCACATGTCAGAAACTCCGCCCCCAGCTCCCGTTTCAGATTCCTTTATTTTTTAACCTTCAGGATAAATGTGCCATTTCTCAATGTTGTTACATTGAAAGCTTTGGTTTTCATTTCTGACTGTGTAAAATCAGCTTTAGTAAAGCGCCACAGTGGTTTATTAAATGTTAGCAACAGTAATGAGCAGCCGTCCCACACTTCAAACGCTCACTCACTGTCAATACATGCGCAGCCTGACTAACATTAACATTTAAATCTGGTGTTAATGTCACACAAACAAATGTTTTTGTTCTCACATGTCACTGGTAGGCCACCGTTGAAGCTGCAGTGCAGTCTGGGTAGTGCAGTCAGGTGGTTGTAACAGAGCAGGAGGAGAGTGTGCGCAGCAGCGGCTCTCTGCCGAGCGGGAGCGTTGCTGTGAGCACTTCCTGTCAGAGGTCAGTGTATGGATGCAGCTACTGTTTGATGATCAAATGTAACCCAGAGCATCCATCACCATCATAAACTCATAGATCGCTCCTTCCTCTGTGATCAGGGCCGTGACCTCTGTTGGCTGTCAGGGAGAGGAACCGCCGCAGTGACGGCTTTACTGTCATAAAGTATTCAAGTGTGCTTGTGGCAGAAAATTGTCACACAGCATTTGGTTGTAGTCCTCACTGATGAGCTCTTTTATTGATTAGTGCCAAGAACAGAACAGCAGGTGTTGGATATTCTCGTCTTATTCCCAGGAAAGCCGTGCAGACCAGCATCGCTTCCTTCTTTCCTTCTGAGTGGAAATTACAGCTGTGCTGTTCTTTAGACTTTGTGTCATCTGTTAGGAATGGCAGCTGAATCAGGCCTGCTCTGAAGTGCCATCAGTTTACATCACTGACCCAGAGTGCATTGCTCCTGCAAAGTAATGGTGGCCTTCTCGGGTGAATGTGTGTATCAAACATTTTAAAGCAGTGAGAATATTTCTTGCTTTAACAGGAGGCAGCAGCTGGAAGAGTCGGGGTGTCGTGCAGAGCTACTTTATGGAGGGTTTGTGATCATGTTAGTGAGATATACAGCTTTGTTTCCACTGAGCCTCCATGAGAGTACACGAGCTGACTAAAACTAGTTTCTCCTGAGTTCACTTCAGACTAAATGTTAGAATCCACTGACCCCAAAACAGCAACCTTAAAATAAAAATACAACACGTGCTAAATGAATATCTATAGTGGCGTGCAGTGAAGTCACACAGCCTGAGTCAACTTCATTATGGCCCCTGAAATGAAAGCACATTTATGTTAACCTGTGAAGTTTGCAAATGCAGCAGAATCATAAGAAGAGCTCGGTCTAACAGATCTACATTGGATGGTGTGTGAGCAGACTGGACTGGGGGATGAAGGGCTGACTGCAAACGTGTTAGCTCTGCTTCAGTTTTTCTGTGCAGTGAAGCTTTGCTGTCTGATCACGACTGCTCGTCTTTTTTCACCTTTCCAGAGCTGGAAAAAAATATACCCACGCTGGAATGAGAGTGCAAAAAGCAGCTACTTGTTTGCTGACAAAGAGACATTGAGCTGCTGGACACTTGCAAAAGCTGCAGGCTAAATGTTCCTCTGATCAGCATGGACTTTGTGCTTTCTTTGCCAAGAGTCTTTTTCTGCTGTTCCTTTTTTCCTGCTTTTTGATGATGTTTTATATCAAATCACTTAATTAAATTATCAGAAATCGGAGGCTTTGGCTTTGACTTTTTTTTCCTGCTGACCTGTGATCTGCCGCTGCGTCTCGGTCATGCTCCTGTCACGCTCAGCACGTCTGTTTTTCTCCTGGGAGGCGGGGTGCCTTTGTTGGGTTGGGGTAGCCAGTTTCCCCAGCTGTTCTAACCTTCCCCTCTGACTTCACCAGGTGGCCAGCAAGTGCGAGGATAGCGGCCATGACTCCTTGGATTCTGCTTGACTGCCGCAGCAGTGCGACGCACACGTTCGTGTGCTCGTTGCTCTGCTTGAGCTTGGGGCAGGTATTAACATGGCTGTGCTGGGGCCCAATCTCAGATGACCTTTATGTCACAGCTGTGACCTAACTGTTTTTAAAGGATGTCATCTGCTGCAGAGTGACCCCCCCCCCCCCCCAAATCACAGGGGGGACTCTTCGGGAATCTTCACCCAAACAATGTATAAAATGCAGCTCTTAAATCCAAACTAGAAGCTAAAAATCAAGTGAAAGCAAGTACTGCTGATAGTAAGTGCTGGTTAAAGTGACTCATCCATGTTCATAAGAACATTAAAATGTTGAAATTGCTCATTTTGTCTAACAGCAGTCTAAAACTCAAACATATGAAGACAGAAATGATTCCCACCTTTGGAGCTGTAACTGAGGACAGGTTTTGGTAACAAACCAAACAGCTGTGAAACAGAAAAGTTGTTGTTGATTAAGGCTTTGTGCAAATGTATTAAAATGAGGAAGCGGTACTGACAGCGTGGGAAATGTAATCAGTGCTGATGTTCTCCTTGATTGTAGCTCTGTGCTTCTTTTTTTGGGTCGGGTTTCGTGAACGTGTGTGAATTTGCTCCATTCAGCAATCGTGTGATGATGGCTAGAAGATTTATTTAATAAAACATTAGTTTTCCCCGGCAAAGAAGTGGAAATGCATAATAAAACAGTTTTGGCTGTTTTTATGACGGTAATTGATAAAATGCTAGTTGCAGCCTTATAGCTCTTCTTTAGCAGAACAAACACGCCGCTCCTAAAATTCCTGAAATCCTAGAATCGGACTGTAAGGAGCCGTTGGAGCAGATTTGTGGAACAAAGTGGAGCTGAGGTGGAGCTTCAGGCCCTTTAGGGTCTGCAGAACTTTAAAACAACTTATCAGCTGTTTAAATCACTTTCCTGATGACTGATTTCAGTTTTCATAACCACAAATTGTAACCACCGGCTTTTGATCCGAGTTGTGGCTGCTCGATCGAATGTGAATGAGAATATTGGAGCTCGAGTTGGCTCAGAGTTCTCTGGTTCACATGATTCTAGCATCTTTCAGATAATTCTGGTACTTACGGTTTTGTTTGTCAGCGAAGTTCTGGGCGTGTATCTGCCTTTTTTACTCACTAGAACTCACTCACCGGAGTGTTTGGAAGCTTTTCTTCTACAACACGTTTGAACTTTTCTAACATATCAACCGTATAATATTTTCTTTGTGCTGTCGCTCCACTCATCAGTAAATCCTCCAAGTGTCTGGAAGCAGAACTCGTTCACTTGCCCTTGTTTTTAAAGGGGAACCATGGTTCATTACAACGTCAGTGCCTTCTCTGTATATTTGGCAGGTGTTCCTTTATTGCTCATAATAATTTAAAAGCCATAGGGTCATATATTATAAGGTAAAGACCTTACAGAAGAAATCCCAACAATCAGACAATAACCTGTGAGCAAGCATTTGGCGATGGTGGTAAGGAAGAGCTCCCTTTAACAGGAAGAGACGTCCGACAGGACCAGGCTCAGGGAGGGGCAGCCATCTCGTCTGAGCCAAAAACAGTGACCGCAGTAACAGTGATGTCATCCAGGCGTTTGTGCGAGCAGCTGTGGTCGGACGTTTACAGCTGAACTGTGTGAACCTGCAGTTCCTCCTTACGGCTGCACCGACTCCCATCGCTCTGAGTCGTGGTGAACCCAAAGAGTCCAAATCCTGGTGCTGGCAAAGAGAACCACCAGCTGATGAAAGCCATGGTCACTAATGAGACATTAACGGGCCCTGTTGGGTTAGAACCATAGAACCTTCAGCACCACTTATGAAAAGAGAAAATCCAAACTAAATTCAAAGCTCTTGTTTTTCTGTTTAAAGATATTTGCTGTGCAATCGTTCTGGGAAAAGAACCGTTCAAAGAAATGATTGAAAGAATTAGCATGACAGTCGCGTCCATGATGGAAACATTCCTGCTATCATGTTTGCAGCAGTGGAAATCTAATAACTTAATTAGCAATGCTTTCATTTATAATAATTTGTGAGGGATTCATGTGGAAGATGGTCCCAGCACAGACTGTCCTGTGTGAGGACCAGCTTTAGTACCAACACTGTGGTCTAGTCTCTGCGGGGAGACGAGGCCAGGATCAGATCAGTGACCTGCTCCAGGACCGCTTCTGTGCTGGGATGAATTTACAATTCTTTTGAGACTTTTTGTTTGGAAGTAAATGGAAGGCTGGGCTTTGGTGGCAGTGGGCTGACACACCTGTACAGGTAAAGGGTTTTTAAAGCAAAGCTGTGTGTGTGTGTGTGTGTGTGTGTGTAATAACTGTTCCTAATCTTACACACTATTAATAACTTGTAGATAATGTTTTGTGTTTGTCAGTGTACTTTCATTTTCAGCACATTATGATCATATTTGAAGATTTTTAGTTTGTGGGTTTTTATCTCTCGTGTGTGAACTACTGAGTGCCTTATAATGAAGAAAGAAGCTCATTTACTGTACTTGAAATAAGTGAATGGTCTGTAAATTTAAAGCAAAAAAGTATATTTTTGTCGTACATTGGGGAGAATAAATCACTGAATTATTGTGACACGATGTTGAAATGTGTTGTTAATTTGTTACATGTATTTCTGGGTTTTTACCTGTCACACGGGAACAGCCATGTTAGATTGGGGGGGGGGGGGTGACGGGACCCCCTGGAGTCTGGATGCTGGTGGTGGCAGCAGGTGAAGAGTTGGACAAGCATCTTTAACTGGCCGGGATCAGCTGGAGATTGGGCTGAAGCGGGTTACACAAGTCTAAAAGGCACCAAAGCACTGAGATCCGAACAGAACCGAGGCTGCAAGGACAGAATTTAGTTTGACAGCATGGAAAAGTGGAAGTGATGGAAAGAATAGAGCAGCGGCCCGAGAACCCAGGAATGCAGGAAGATGAGTGAATACAGACCTTTCTTATTCAGCGTATTCATGAGCTTCATGAGCGTATACAGGACAAACTGCAGGAGACAAACTACTCCCTGTGTTTATGACACGCATTTAGACACAGGGAGTACAAAGAGGCCATTAAAGGAGAAATCCGCAGTGCATCACAGGAAGTCCCCGAGCAGCCCGAGCCGCCGCCTTTTCTTCCTTTCGGGGGCGCCACGGCGGGTCTTCTGCCTCCATCTCAGCCTATCCTACCCTAGCTGTCTTCTTGCTGCTATCCTTTTGTAACAAATCACCTCTGGCTCTTGTCTCCACCCTGCCTGCGCTCTCTTCCTCACCTCTCTTGTGCACTGTCTATTCCTTTGAATGGTTGACCCCAGGTATTTAAACCTTTACTAGCTCTCTTCCTTGCATGTTCACCTTTCCACCTGTCTCCCTCTCATGCATACTCATGTATTCTGTCTTGCTTCTACTGTCCTTCCTTCCTCTTCTCTCAGGAGCATACCTCCACCTCTCCAGGCTCTCTTCCACCTGCTCCACACTCCCACTACAGATCGCAGTGTCATCTGCAAGCATCATAATCCATGGAGCCTTTCCATTTTTCATCTGCTTCATAGCTGTCCTCACTTCCTAACTACTAATCCTCTTTCTTCATTTCCTGACTAACCTACTTTTTCTTAGCTAAACTCTTCCTTTGAGTTCCTCATTCCAAGTCTCCTCTATCCAGAAGATATCTACCACACACCTTCTTGGCAGTTTCCCTCACCGCTTCAGCCGTAACTCTACCACCCAGAGCCTGTCTCAACTCCTCCGTGAACTCTGTGCAACATTCCTCCTCCTTCATCACCTTTTTAAGCCTGTCTTGTCCGGCAGGTTTTGCAATCAGAATTATGATCTGAATGCTCTGCAAGCATATTTACTCTTCCAACATGAGCTCTATAGATTTTCTATGAGCTCCTCTTGTTAGTGTCTTTCCTTGTATTTCATTTGTTTGAGTGACTTTTCACATCCATGTATTTGTATTGTAGCAATGCTGGCGTTGGCAGGTGGGGAAAAGCAAGAAAGAAAAAAGAAAAAGATCAGAGGACAGAGCACACCGCTGTGGTTCACCTGCTGCACCTGTGGAAACAGGAGAAAAAAAAAACAGTACCTGAAAAATATACATGTGAGACTGTGTGTGTGTCTGTGTGTGTGTGTGTGAGAGAGAGAGAGAGTAAGAGAGTGTGAATGCCTGTGTCTCTGTCATGAAATGTACTTAATGATGAAGGTGGCGAGAGACCCGCGCCGTCCACAGCCCCCCAAGAGCAATGAAGACCCAAGGCCACGCATTCCAATGACAACCACACGCCCACCCCAGCAGAAGGGAGAGGGAGGCCCCCCAGCTGAGGGGCAAGAGCCCCAGAGAACCTGAGGCAATGGGAAGCCAGCCCCCCCCCCCCCTCTTTCTGAAAGATGTCTGATTGTTAGTTTACATGGAATAAATGAAGACTTCAGAGAGGTGTTTAAACGAAGGCTTTTAAAGCAGTTATGATGCTTAATATTGGAGCTAATGAAGATTTTTACTTTGTTCTTCTAGGTCCAGCCACGGGCTAACGACTTTGATCCATTTTGAAATGTCCTGCAATCTACTGGCTAAGAAATATTCATTACAATTTGGCCGTTCTAGACCACCATTGTGTTTGGCTTTTGTAAAGTTTTTAAACATATTCATGATGCTTTGTTTTTCCATAGAAGTTTCGAGATGTTTAAATGTAGTGACTTAAAGCAGGAAACAGAGGGTTTGTTGGGGATCAGTGAGAACAAGTACAGTGGGGCAAAAATGTATTTAGTCAGCCACTGATTGTGCAGGTTCTCCTACACAGAAAGATGAGAGCTCTGTAATTCCCATCATAGCTACACTTCAGCTCTGAGAGGCAACATGAGAAAAAATAAAAATGCAGGAAATCACAGTAGGATTTTTGAAGAATTTATTTGTAAATCATGGTGGGAAATCAGTAACAAGCTCTCACAGACCGGTAACGTCTTCTTTAAGAAGCTCTTCTGTCCTCCACTCGTTACCTGTATTAATGGCACCTGTTTGACCTCGTCATCTCCAGACCTCAGCTCCATAGAAACTTTGTGCAGGGAGGTGAAAGTCCGTGTTGCCCGGCGACAGCATCACTGCTCTAGAGGAGCTCTGCATGGAGGAATGGGCCAAAGTAGCAGCTACAGTGTGTGCAGACCTGCTGAAGACTTACAGGAAACCTTTGACCTCTGTCACTGCCAACAAAGGTCCTGTTACAAAGTATTGACTTGAACTTTTGTTATTGACCAAATATTTATTTTCCACCATGATTTACAAATAAAATCCTACAGTGTGATTTCCTGGATGTGTTTTCTCATGTTGCCTCTCATAGTTGAAGTGTAGCTATGATGGGAATTACAGACCTCTCATCCTTCTATGCAGGAGAACCTGCACAATCAGTGGCTGACTAAATACTTTTTTTGCCCCACTGTAGTTGATTTTTGGCAAAACTCCATCTGTCCTGCATTTCTCTCCTTAACACCATATCTAGCCAACACCACCTCATCAAATGCCTTTCTGTCACCTACATGTCCATTGAAGTCTGCTCTAATCACCAGTTTCTCCCCACTAAGGACACTCTACATTTCATCCAACTTTCTCCAGAATTCCTCTCTCCTTTCTCACTGACAGCCAACCTGTGGGGCGTACGCTCTGGCAACATTCACCATCACTCCTTTGATTTCCAGCTTCAAACTCATGATCCTGTCTGAGGCTCTCTTCATCTTCCTCCAAGATTACCACTACTCCATTTCTCCTCCTATCGACACCCTGATACAACGGTTCCTGGCCTTTCTTCTCTTCCACCTGGTCTCCTGCACACACCGTATATCCACCTTCCTTCTCTCCATCGTATCAGCCAGTTCTCTTTCTTTACCAGTCATGGTCTCTACATTTAAAGTCCCCACTCTCAGCTCCACACTCCTGCCTTTTGTTCTCTCTCACTACCTCCAACCACGTCTTCCCCTCTCCTCTCCCTTTGTTTATGGCCAACAGCAGCACAGTTTCCACCGGCACCCTGTTGGCTAACGGCAGCATAAAACACTGGGACACAACCACACGGTAATAAACAAATAAGGCCAGATTAGGCAGCCAGGAAGGACAGGATGAAAGTAAGATTTACTTGCAGCCAAATGATGGAAAGCAAAGAGTATGGGGAAGGAAGGATTCATGATCCAAAATTATTACCTTTTCAGTCAGCAGAGTTAAAGCATGGCTGCAAACTGAGCCGGTCGCTGGCATTTATTGATGATAGGATGATAGATAATAGGCCAACCCTTACATAGAAGCAGAGGAGGAATTCTCAAGTATAGAGCTAAACTAAAAAACAACAGGCATGTTTTGGATAAAGATCTGAAACATGCCAATAAAGCAATGCAAGAGCTTCTTGAGGTGATTAAATGCAATGTTCTTAAAGGGCTGAGCAAAAATAACGTGGAGCCATCAGGCAGTCACTGACCACAGAGGGTCAAAGGTGAATGGACTGGTTCTTACAGACACTTTTCTACTCAAAGCACTTCAGACAGCATGTCTCATTCACCCTCACAAGCAACTCCAGGTTCACTGTCTTGCCCAAGGATACTTTGGCACGCAGACTGGAGCAGCCAGGAATCAAACCACCAACCTTCCGATTAGCAGAGGAGCTGCTGGACCTCCGGAGCCACAGCCACCCCTCACATGCTGGTTAGCACTGAACAGCCCCACTGCACTGGAATGACACGGTTTTCAGGCGTGTGGCCGCTTTAAGTGACATATGGGTCCCGTGTCATCTGCCTCGCTTTTCGGTTGTACTTTCATTTTTTTTTTAACTAAAACATCCCATAATAATCTGGGCCATTCAGTGGCAAAAACATCACAAGTGCTGTTTCACCGTCATTGCTTCCAAACACGTCCAAATAGCAGCTGAGAGACCTCACAGGAAGTCGAGAAGAAGAATCACACAACAGGTTCCATACTTTATGTAAGCCACACCTTTTTCCTCTTTAGTCCCTCCCACTAGAAATCTTAAAATACAGATGTAAATGGGCTATATCTAAACAATTTGTTTCAGTTGTCAAATGATGTGATTTAATTAATATTGCTTTAAAAAAACAAGGATGTCTCATTTTGTTAAATAACTGCATTTCTCAGCTATCGTGAGCATTACAGTGTTCATGACAACTTTTAATTAAATTCACAACATGACACAATGTGACAAGATACACCTTCTTTAATACATACAAACAGTAAAGGGCAGAAACTTTGATCAATCAGCTGCTAACTTAAATAAATGAACAACCTATGAATACAAAGTAATAGATGTAGAGTCCTCGTCCCACTGGTCCAGTGGTGTGACATGCCTCTTTCATACGTCACAGGTAAAGGGTACACCTGTGAACCCTCAGTTACAGCACTTTGAGCAAGCGTCCCTGCTCCTCTGTCCTTCTGGGGACTCGACAGGTTGTGCTGAGGTTGGTTTCAACGTGACAGGCAGGAGAGTAGAGGACAGAGAAATGCTGGAGACCATGAGCTGTGGCTGCGAACTCCAAAACACACCTTTGACTTGTGGTAACACCCCCAAAAGTAACAGTCATAAAAATGCAGTGAAAACATTTAGAACAGTTCTCCCCTCACTGCTGCGCGTCAGCTGCCTCTGAACACAGCTGCTTGACACAGTGAGACGGTCCTGGTCAAATAAAATATGGCTACTTTGGGACATGGTGGCGTGAAGCTTTTTAAAAACAGTGATGAATTTTTCCCCCCTTTAAAAAAATAGAATATTTATATTTAGTGAAACAAATTCTGGCATTTTGTAGCATCTGTTTGAAATAAGCAGTTTATGACAGCTCCACTTCCAGCTGACTTTGGTGTAATGGCATTCCCATCTCTCCACCCTGAATAACCACAGCACAGGCACTTAGTGCGCTCGGCCTCAGCCTGATCTCGGGAACACCAGGAAATCAGCTTTGCATTCATTCACTTCGACGCAGAGCAGAAGGCTGCTTCATCAGCGCAGGCAGGTGAAGTGAAATGTGACTGAATCAATGGACACCATCAGTTTTATGGGCGCTCACGCTGTCAGCCTCAGCCTGGAGACAGCAGCTCTGCTGCAGGAGGTCAGCGTGTGTTTGTAAATTCAACATCTTGCTAAAGTGGGAATCATCTGTGTGCAGGCCAACTGTTCCTCAATTGAGTTTTGATCCAACAAATAAGCAAATTGCCGTTTTGATCAAAGCATTTTCTGACAAGCCCGATGTTGTCGGGCTTAGAGCAGACTGGAAGCAGACCAACAGTCTGGGACCAGTTAAAGTCTTTCAAATTTAGACTGTACTGCTGGCACGCAGCAATGAAGCATGCCACTTTCATGAGACATCATTTAAGTACTTAAGAGGCCGGCTGTCAAGCGGGCAGTATATTCTGTTAAACCCCATCATGCTCAGTGCTGTACCATGAGGTATGCTGACATACAGTCAACAGACCTCAAAGCATTAATGGAACTCTGGGAGAATTCTGTAACCCTGAAGATTAAAAGGCCCACTTTACAGTTTCACAACAGTCTGAGCGGAGTGGTGGCAGACACACCTGCTAGTTATCACAGTAAAGATGACTTGTTTGTCTTGGCCTAGCAGTCCATCTGTGATTGTTCCGGTTTGTATGGTGGAAATGGCCCCTTTATGTGAGTGCACACAGAAGCCTGCTAAGACAGTTCAATCTGTTTTCATAGCTGCTCTCTCTGACAGGACTTTGAACCCTCTAAGCCTGGCTATGGCATTGCTAGCTCCACACCTTCCATCTGAATGCTGTGGAAAGCAGATGGTCGGGACAAAGCTTAGATTACTTTAACTTCCGTGTGTCTGGCCAAGAATTTAATTTTACACTTTTTTTTTAAATCACAGCCCTTTATTCAAACGGAATAAACAAATAGTTACCTTCTTTATGAGCTCCCTGTCTTCAGCATCTTTGATGTTTACAGAGTTTTTACCAACTTTGATGGAATACTGATTTTATTTATTTATTTTGGAGTTCCTATTTTCCCACAGCTCAAATACTGAGCTGTAGGACCAGGGGCGGGGCCCCCGGCCCGGATGGGAGAGAGGATAAGATTTCAGGTAGAAAATGGACATACAGAGTATCGTGGACGAGTTCACAAGGCTCGCCGTATGCCCTTCAAATAGTACTGAGTAGGCTTAAATTACTTCATGTTGAAATTGTGTTTGTGAACATGTGGGCCGCTGTGCCAGTTTTACCAAACTTAACCCTATAACTCCAGGCGATCGCCGCTGAAGCGCCGGTTACTTTCCCTTAGTAGCCGCGAACAGCTGTTTCAGACGTAGCGTATCAGCGCTACGTCTTTCCGTAACTCTGCGTAACTCCTATCGGAAAAACTCAAACGGTTCCTGAAAGCTCGGAAAGTGCACTTCGCAGCTATATAGGGCTATTACGGTATTTGTTGCCGGAAGTCCGCGAACGGCGGCACTTTTGAAGTAAGCTGTGTTGGGTTCGACACGTTTGGAGGTACTGATACAGGCTCCGAGTGGAAATCGATAAAGTGGGTGTCAAAATGATCCGATCGCTATCCGTGGTGCTGAACTGCTTTGAATTTGTGTTGTTTCATCATTAGTTACCATGTAGCCTAATGTTTCTGTTGTTCTCTCGGTGTGTTATATTTCATGTCCGTTTGATGGGCTTCCAAATGACACAGTTGTTTTCTGTGGCGCCGAAGCTTGTAAGCCCCGCTGTTGCGGGCATGTGTGTGTTATAAAATGATGTTATGATGAGCTTTATTATTTGGGTATAAAGGGCCCGATCATTTGCCCCGCCCCCGGCCCGGCTCTGATTTGTTCCGCTAGTGTGTGGGACACGGAAGCGTCCAAAGTTCAAGGCGTCAGTAGTAAAGCCTTCCAGGCATTCCCAAGGTCCTGGGTCAGGAATAACTGACTCTATGCAGGATGCACAGACAGTGATCCTCAAATAAAGCGTGCGTTTACTGGAATTTAGGGCCGAAACAGCACGCACCCATGTGACACCTTCACAGTCATGCTCCAGAACAAATCAAATGCTAAACCTAAGGTACAGTAACACACTATAAAAAACTAAACGTACTCTTAAACATTTTTCTACACCGCCCAGCTAACACAGCATCCCTCTCCAACCACAGGTGAAGTAGTGCCACAGTGAAGTCATCAGTGTAAACGGTGGGGTGGTTAGGTCAGCATCAGCATCAGCCAATGCCGGCCTGGGATTTGAACTCAGCTTAGAGCTAATTAACACGGGGAATCCTGAGCACATCCTGTTAGTCCAGTAATAGCGAGCTGCCGTTGAGAACCGTGTGTTTGTGTTGGGTGGGATGGGCTACGAGTCTTTGAGCATGCTGATCTGAGCAAAGATCTTGAGCGCAGGCCCCAGTTTGATGTTCATGGTTCCCATGAGGTGGTCCTCCTTCAGCAGCAGCAGGGCCTGTCCGTCGATCTCCTGAGAGCGGAACTCCTCAGCAATCTCCAGACAGCCTGCAGCCACAGAGCAACAACAGTCAGCTCACATACAGTCCTTACACAGTGAGCACCTGATTAATCTAGAAGAAAACTCTTTGGAAGAAAAGAGAACAGCAACAAAAAGATTATTAAATCAGAAGACAAAACTGATGAAGCCAGGCATTATTTTGAGTTTATGATCAATATTTTTTTCAGGATTCACTAATAACTGCACATAATGTCCACCCTGAGCTGCACAGAGGGTTGGTATTCTCCATGCTGGAAAAACCTGTTTGTTGTGCTATTATTTTGCTGCTGTTGTGTGTGGCCCAAGCTGACCAGTCTGATCATGGTTGTAATAAGCTCATGAGGTAACAAAGGTCTGGAACGCAGTAATATTTTTTCAGAACAAGAAAAGTAAAAATTGGAAATCAATGACTTATGGTCTAGATGGCTTTTACTTTGAAAGGAATCCTACAAAATTATGGCCTGCCCTATAGCTCCTCTCTCTGGGTTGTCTTTAGGGGGTCAGATTAATGCATGAGTCATGAGGAGTTATAATTGGTTGGTTTAGGCACTAGTACTAAATCAGATGCACAGTCGAGCTGTTGAGTAAGTAACTTTTTCCCTTGTGCTATTTTAATATGGATGGAATAATTCCATCACTTGATTTTAAATACCTGAAGAACCACAAGTAATCCAGCAGTCTGAGAGCGAAGTGCTCTATTGGGGTACTACGAGGTCTTTAAGATAAGATGGGGCCTGATTATTCAAGACCTTGTATGTGAGGAGAAGGATTTTAAATTC
>JAVDPK010001582.1:291852-318849 GCA_034780415.1 Cichlasoma orientale | reverse complement strand
CCAAGACTATTGCACAGTACTGTATATATACAGTTATACAGGTATATATGTTCAGTTATAAGTATATATATATATATGAGCAGTACTTGGCGACAGTGGTAAGGAAGAACTCTCTTTTAACAGGAAGCACACAGCTCAGAGAGGGGCAGCTGTCTGCCATAACTGGTTGAAGGGGAGGGAAAAGAGAAGTAAAGCAGACTGTGTTTTTATCATACTGTAAAGGTGAAACAGGACTTTAGAAATCTTCCTTCAGGTCACAATAAAAGTTAATGTTGGACTGGATTTAGAATTTGATTCAGAGGGACACTAATGTGTGTGTGTGAAATGTGTGTGCGTAATCTGTCATCTGCTTGATTTCATGCTGCTGAAAGATGGCGAGGACAGTGAGGATGTCTGGGTGGTGAAATAAGCTGTCACACAAACCCATCATCTTATTCAAAGGTGTAACCAAAGCCTTCATAAAACACCAGCACTTAAAAAAAAAAGAAAAGAAAAAAAGAAAGAAAGAATGAGCGCCCTTATACCAAAGGACCTTTATATTACACTTTGCGATGAGATGACACCGCCAAGATCTGTGTCGCAGAGTTTGTTGTCTTCCCCAAGCACTTAATGTGATCAGAGAATTAAAATTTCAGCGAGTCATTTAATGACAGCCCAGGACAAAGGCTGCAAAGCCAAGCTAGAGTTTCCTGTTCTGCAGTCATATCTCTGGCACCCAAAGCCCTCTCATTTTGTTTGCTGAGTACATTACAGCCCTCCTGAACGCTTCGCATGCTTCACTGTTTAACGTGATCAGATAGATTTATTATGGGCCACGAGGTCATCGGGATTTTCTGTAACTGGAGTCAGGTCCTACAACACTGTAAAGCAGAAACATTTACATTTCATTACTTTTATTGAGCGCCTCTTCCTTTTACTTGTAATAAAACACTCCTGTCGTAGAGTGCAGATTATAATGATATTCAAATAAAAAGCACAAATGCCGTCCTTGAACTGACAGATTGGGTTCATGATATCGCTATTTCATGTCTTTGTATTAAAGGAGATGGTGAGAGTGCTCCGGGAGTCTTGTAAATATGTAAATACAGACATTACAGCAACATTTTTTAGGATATTTTAACAGCTTAAGGCCAAGGATTAGCTGGCATCTCTGCTTCTCCTTTTCCCCCCTTTCTCTTTGTTCTTTGAAAATGTATCTGCTGTTCAAGTGAGCAAGAGGCTTCTCAGTTACACTTGAATGAATGGAGCATATCAAAGTAGCAACACTTTGATGAGCTTTTTATGTATTTCAAGGGATTAGTGTAGAGAGACTTGTAATGCTCAAAAACAACTCAAAAATGGGATAATTTAGCAGTTTCACGCTCATTTATTTTTCCCTCTTCTTTATAATCCTATGCAGTTGACTTGAATAGTTTGGAAGTTGGCCAATATAGAAGTACAGCCGTGAGATATCAGTGTCAGCGGCACTTTCGGCATGCATGTTAGCACGCGTGTGTCAGAATTTCGCCCTGTGTGCATTTGTAAATTTGTATCGGTGTCTATGTGTCTGGGCTGTAGATGCTTTGTCACATTAATGAGAGGCGTTCAGGTCCTCCACGGGGGCCTGTGGAAGATAATATTCTCCTGTTTTGCTAGGAAAGCTCTTCTGTACGTAACCGAAGAAACTCCCTTAAATGGCGAAGGGCTCGGTTGAATAATTCAGCATTTACAATCAATTCTGGCCCCACCTCATCTCGACACCTCCCCGGACCACAGGGCCTACAGGCTCATCATGGGAATGTTGACAATTCCCAGTACAATGCATTTCTGGCCCTGTGGCAACATGAGAGGCTGTGTGAGCATGGATATGTGTGAGTTTGCAACTTAGTGTGCTGAATTATTAAACTCCTCAAATGCTGTTTTATTGCAGAGTGAGAACACGTCTTTTTTTTTCTTTTTTTTTTTGCCAGACGTTTAAAGATCAGATTTTTGCTAAAACTGAACATATAGCTTTGTTGTGGAAACATCGATAGGGAAACCTATTGCTAATTTGGTGACTGCACAGTTAAAATATTCATATAACGCTATGTTGTAATAGACAAATGTATCATTACTGGAGGGCTGTTTACCATCTGTACATTATATCTTCATACTTTACACATCTGTTTCAGAAGTCAGAGTCACATACTCTACTACATATTACTGGTTACATTTCGGATAAGGATTTTATATAGCAGTCAAATGTAATTTTTTTTTTTGCATAAGGGTACAAAACTTCATTCATAAACAAGCATTAATTGATGAATTATTAACAAATATATTAATATTATCATGAAATAATATTAAAATATTTTCATAGTCAGGTCTGTAGTTTATAGGATAAATACTTTAAATATACAGCAAATATAAGTATAAATCTTACTATATCTTACTAAATCTCTGCTTGTTTTTTACAAACTCTAGGTCCCTGAAGGTTCTTATCTATATCAAATATTATGATGTCATCATATTGCCTCGCAACCACCTAACAATAAACTAAAATCATAGATCAAACGATACTGTAGCATTAGTGCGTGCTAGCACAGTAAAGAAGTACATTTGTATTCTATTGAATTCCAAATGTTAAAATTGTGGTTCAGAAAGCACAACTTCTTTGACCTTCAGTTTCAAGCACCTTCAGGGGCCTGAGATGTACCAATGTGCACGTATGTGTGTAAAGTATTCCCAATTTTATTTTCAACAAGCAATGTCACACATACACACATTTCTAAATGTTTAGCCAATCACAAAAACTGTGGCAACTTGACATGAACACCCATGAATCATGGTAATTGAAATAGCTTCATTGTTTCATATTGTTCTTGCATACATGAGGCGATGTAAATTCCTGATAGTTCACAAGGTTGCGTCTTAATTATTTAAACTTTTTCATGTGTGATGTATGTGTCAATCATCATAACCCTATGAATGGGCAATTTTACTATAAAATTTAGTAAAAGTTACTATCATCTTAAAGCAGCAACCAAATTAAAATGTTATAGAATGATAGCTCAGTTTCTTACTATAATGATTCTATAATCTTCTCTAACTCCTCTGAGTTGCGTTAATTAATCTGCATGAAACTGACCATATAAACTGCCTAGGGTACCTGAATTATCAACATCTACAGTATATAGCTTCCTCCCTGGATCCTTTCCAGTTTGCATATTGAGCCAACAGGGCCACTGATGGTGCTGTCTCCTGTGCCCTCCACTCAGCCCTCACCCACCTGGACACAAAAGACTCTGCTCATAGATTTCAGCTCAGCATTCAACACCATCAACTCTCAGCAACTTATTCATAAACTCGGCACTTCACTATGCAACTGGCTGCTGGACTTTCCCACTGGGAGACCACAAGCAGTCAGAGTTGGCAGTTACACTTTAAGCACCATCTCGCTGAACACAGGAGCCCCTCAGGGATGTGTGCTCAGCCCCCTGCTTTTTACTCTGCTGACTCATGACTGCATTCCCATCTACAACACCAACCTCTTCGTCGAGTTTGCGGACGACACAACAGTTGTGGGTCTCATCGACAACAACAACGAGACCCACTACAGGAGTGAAGTGAGTAGACTGGCCAGACTGATGCAGAGACAACAACCTCTTCCTAAACGTGGGTAAGGAGATGATCATTGACTTTAGAAGACCACACGCCCTCTAACCATCAATGGCTCTACAGCGGCGAGGGTGAATAGCACCACATGTCTGGGTGCGCACATCTCAGATGATTTCTCCTGGATCATCAACTCTGCTGCACTGGCCAAGGAAGCCCAACAACGCCTCTACTTCCTCCGCAAACTGAGGAGAGTGAGAGCTCCATCGCCCATTATGGTCACTCTTTACAGGGGCACTGTTGAGAGTGTCCTAACCAGCTGCATCACTGTGTGGTTTGGAAGCACCAGATCCCCCCCAGCACCAGCCTTACTTTACCTTACTTTACTTATTTATTATTTATTTTACAACCACTGCATTGCTGATATATAGATACATATAAGATCTACACATACAATAGCTTCTATCCAATGCATGCCACCAGTGTATTGTCTGGTAGGTGTCAGCTTTCCAGAGGTATGATTCAGCTGTGACTCGGGAGGTGGTGACAGCGGAGGTAGTGCAGCAGCTATATTCCCCTGTACAATAAGCTGCAGTATAATAGCCCGGTGGATTACTTCAATTGCAGGTGATAACAGACAGGCAGTGGAGCGGACAGGCAGATACAGGACACCCACTCCTGTGTGGGAAGCTGTATGAATTATTTCTTGTTTGCCGGGAGGACTGTCTATGGGGACTGGGGGCTGGTGACGGGTCGAAGGTAGAGTGTGGATTGGTGGTTGCAGTTGTATGACTCAGGTATTATAGAGCGGGCGGAGCGCAAAGCATAGCTACGATTACTTTTATGAGCCACACTGGTGACTTTACACTTAAACCAGAATTATTTAAAAATAGTGTTCATTGTTTTTATTTAGTTAGTTAGTTAGTTGAATCTGATTAACAATTAAAAAATGTTTTAAAATGAATTATTCTTGTATTTTCATGGGCTGATTTTGCTGACGTAGAGCTTGGCCACATCCACCATGTCACCATCTGTCATTTGCTCGCTGGGAAGTGTTGTGTGTACGTGTGAGTGTCACAGATACCTTATCAAGCTGGAGGCCCTAGCTCTGCTCAGTGCAACGCAGTATGCTGGATTCTTTGTCAATGGCAGATTCATGGAGAAAGGTGATACCTGGTTTAAGCATGATTAAATTGACACCCCATAGAGTGTCTCAGATACGTTTTGTGCTCTTGATACTGTGGTGGCAGCTTATTCAACGCTGTCTCACGTTCAGTCTCACCTGTCATGCTGACATCATTGCATTGCAATTACAGTGAGTGAGGGGGGGGGGGGGGAATGCATTAGCCCAGTGCTGGAGGAAGAGGATCAAAGCAATATTATCTCATTGTCTTTTTGCTTATTGTTTTTCTTTTTTTGCCTGCCCTTGATTTTTAGGAGTATGAACATTAACCCAATGCTCCAGAGCCCTTTAACCTTTTTATCATTCATTTCAGGGCAGAAAATGTTAGATCATTGCAGTTCTCCTTCTAATGTTATAGAGTTTTCCTTACAATATAAAGATCCTTGAGATGACTGTTGTGAACTTGCACTACATAAAAAACTGAATTAAATTAGCGAGAAAACAAATGGTAGGGTCAAACAAAATGTCAGAATTAAATGTCTGTGGAATATCATCCCAATAAAGTCTTCAAGAAATACTGTACAGTGTGCACCAGTCAAGCATAACATTATGACCACTGACTGGTGAAGTGAATAACACTGATTACGTCTTCATCATGGCACCTGTTAGTGGGTGGGTTATATTAGAGAGGAAGTGAACATTTTGTCCTCCAAGCTGATCTGGTAGAAGCAGGAAAAACGGGCAAGCGTGAGGATTTGAGCGAATTTGACAGGGGCAAAATTGTGAACTGCAGCTCTTGTGTGGTAGGCAGAAACAGTGGGGAACCAGCGACAGGGTCATGGGCGGCCACGGCTCGTTGATGCATGTGGACAGTGTGGTTTGTGTGGTCTGATTCCACAGACAAGCTACTGTAGCTCGAATAGCCAAAAAAGTTCATGCTGGTTCTGATAGAAAGGTGTCAGAATACACAGTGCATCGCAGTTTGCTGTGTATGGGGCTACATAGTCCTAGACCAGTCAGGGTGTCCATGCTGAACCCTGTCACCCTCCGAAAGTGCCAACAATGGACACGGAAACATCAGAACTGGACCACAGAGCAATGGAAGAAGGTGGCCCGGTCTGATGAATCACATTTTCTTTTACATCACGTGGATGGCCGGGTGCGTGTGTCTTGCTTACCTGGGGAACACCTGGTACAGGATGCGTTTTGGGAAGAAGGCAAACCTGCAGAGGCTTGCTTTGGGCAATGCTCTGCTGGGAGACCTTGGGTCCTGCCATCCATGTGGATGTTACTTTAACACGCACCACCTACCTAAGCATTATTGCAGACCATGTACACCCTTTCATGGAAACGGTATTCCCTGATGACTGTGGCCTCTTTCAGCAGGATAATGTTCCCTGCCACAAATCAAAAATGGTTCAGGAATGGCTTGAGGAGCACAACAGGTTTGAGGGGCTGACTTGGACTCCACTAGACCCCTGCAGACGTGCTGTGGCGTCTGCACCAAGATGTTAGCAGCAGATCCTTCAAATCCTGTCATGAGGTGGCACCTCCATGTATTGCACTTCTTTGTCCAGTACATCCCACAGACGCTTGATTGGAATTTGGAGGCCAAGTCAGCCCCTCAATTTTTCTTTGTGGGCCCTCACTATTACCAGGTTCAAAATGAAACTGATGTTTACGCATGAACGGTTCCATAATCCAATTACATAATAACGTATGAGTCTGAAACACACCACTCTGTATAATAAGCACTATTCCTTATAGTTTTATGGATACATTCTGAGGCTAATACTTTTATTTAATGCACTTTTATTCCAGCAAATGAATGCAGCTTTTACTTGTGGTAATGCTGCTTTTATTTGGATGCCCACATCTCTTATTGCACCTTAAAATGTACTGAAATCACACGAGCTTTCATACTTTTTGTAAAAAGTATTTGTCTGTACAGAAATAGGTAATTTCCAAAAGGCTAAAAGAGAAACTTCCTGAACATCTGCTCCCAAGATCAGAGCTCTCTGAGACTATTTTGGTGTTTGCAGTTGCTCGGAGGTTTTGGAGTTCATGCTCTGTGGTGTATTTATTATTTACATAATTCAGCAACAGACAGTATTTATTTTCACTTTGCTTTCTCAAATGTCCCACATATCTATCCAGGCACGTGGTTCCCTTCAATGTGACTGCTTGATGCCACTGGCATTTTGGGGACTTTTTGCCCAAGTTATTTTAATGCAATTCTTTTGAAATTTCAGTGGTGTAAAATGGCTGAGATACGTGAGCGAACTTCTAAGAGCAGACAGATGTCAGATGTGCATGTATGTGTCTGTGTATTTGAGAGAGAGAGAGAGAGAGAGCAGTAGAGAGTGAAGAGGAGTAACAAAGAGGAGCTTTGTTTATGGTCGTCTCTCTTGGCCACACGCAGGGCTTAGCAAGAGAGCATTTCCTGTACTGATTCATTTTCTACTCCATCATTTGTGTAAGGCACATCTCTGTTAACAAAAGAAATCAAATACGCCTGTGGATGCATGCTTCCATTATTTTTCAGTGACATTCTCACCAGTTACTGTATTAATCACCAGTAACAAGCAGCACTGAACACTTTGTGGAAACTAAACCTGGTCCTGTCTGCAAGTAGCCTGATATTAGACAGTATTGTCAACCTGTTACAATTTGTTTCCATCTGAGGTCTGACATTGCCTCCACGGGGGAGAGAATTCGATCACTAGAGAGCTTAAAGTCAACGCTGATGTGTAGCCATGGTAACACACTGGTTTTCCTAAGGATTTTAAAGTGGAGTCGAGCGAAGTTAAAGGAGTTCAGCATGTCCCTCTATTTGTCGTTCAGTAGCCATTCCTAGGACTCGTTAGAAATTTGAAATATCCTTATCACGATGTAGGGCTTGAAAGCATTTTGGCAATGGTCTTTGTCAGGGGTTAAGAAGCCAGACAAACGAGCGGACAGATTCAAAGGCCTGGACCCAGGCAAGTGCATACAAATACAAACAGCAATACACGGCATCAGCGACTGGCATCTTGGCTGCATAAACAGCGCGCAGCACATCTGACAAAACTGCTTCCTCCTAACTGAAGAACAGATTATGGGTGAACTTCATTAGGATGACAGCTGGAATGGGTGTTCAACATCAAGGCCCAGGTCATTTAAGGACCACTCATTGTAAACAAAGCACTTAACAGGTTGGTCGGGATTATACTCACTTGGGCACACGTACATATGCATCTGCGTGCATTTTTCACTTGGAGTCCACTTGAAGGACACGTGCAAAGTTAGAGTGTTAATTAGAAAGCATGTGAATGTTTACATAGACATTCACCCTGTCGCGAAAAAAAGTTAAGGCAGACCCTTTGCATAATCACAGGCCTGTAAACTACTGTAGTATACCAATAGCATCAGTTACACACAGTATGGGTGTTACCAACCAAGACGATGACAACAGTATCACCTAAATCACGTCAGGGCTCTGTCCTGTAGATGTAGATTTAAGTGATTTACCTTATCTGAGTTTATAGTGAATTCAGATAGTACCTATTTATAAATCTCACTGTGTTTGGAAGTATTTTTCAATAGTCAGCACTAGTTGAACTTAGATGCAATGTGTGGTCTCCTATTTGAGGGTGTGTGTGTGTGTGTATACTTGTGAATAAAGTGTTTTAAAACCAGATGAAGTTGAATTTGATGAACCTACTCGTGGTCTCCTCAGTTTCATTTTATGCAGCTTTTTTTTTTCATGGACTCTTCAGCTTAAAAACCTTCTATTTTCATGAAACTAGACAGCTTTTTATGTTTATGACAGAGCACATTACTACTTACAAATCCCCTGCTTGACGCAGTATTGGTGACTATGTTATAATCAGTGTCTGGCAGAGAGTTTGATGGACACTGTGGGTAGGAGATCCCGGAGCTGAAGCTCATTTTGAGGACATCTAAATATGCTCATTTGTCGAGGGTGAAGGAGTAATAAAACATGCGGGCTGTTCCTTCACCAGAGCCTCGCTAAGCTTGGCTGTGCCTCTGTGTTTGGGCCCAGCAGGCGGTGTGTCACAGCAGCATCTCTGTGTGTGGCCTCCTTGTTTTGTCATCATTTCTTATGTGTTTAGGAATTGTCCACAACAATCTGACCACAGTGTGTCATCTTGTGAGCTGGATGTGGAGAAAGTACACTTGTGAACCAGGTTCCCCCTGTTCCATTTAGATTTGAACATATGCAAACATACAAATACAAAGACACACATGTATGTAAACACACACACACAGACACACCTGCACTCTGGTTTGATGCTTCCTCCACTGATTTTTTTTTTTAAGGCCATAAAGATATAATTGCTTTGGTTACATATGGAGGATCAGAAGTGCCACAAGCAGAGAGCTGTTTCAACCGCTGTCCTCTGTGTTGCAGTTGTCCTCAAGCAATTGAGGGGAACACCTGAGCTGTTTTCCATATGATGCCAGCAGCGCGAGGGCGGGAGGGACCATGACATGGGCGGCTGTCTTGCTAATGGGACACTTAGACGTCTGGGTTTATGTCATTCAGTCCCAGCGCGCTGCATCCAATCGCCCCCCTATTGCAGGGATCCAGCTCCGCGATGATCGATCTGCGGCTAGCCTCCTCCACCCCGGCGGTCAGGCTCAGGCAACCGGAGCCGTCAGGGTCCTGAGGCATCTACCTCCCCCAGCCCCAACACACACACACACACACACACATACACGCACACAGCACTGTCCCACTGCCCCTGCAACTCCTGGCCTGACCTTGCTCTGCCTCTGGAGAACCCAGTCGGAGCACTTTGTACTTGTATTCTGAGCACACGAAGCGTAACAACTCACATGAAGGGAGAGTGAGAAGGGAGACAACTTGATGTCAAAGTCATGCAGATACCTGTATGATGTATCCTGCAAATGGCAATGCGCTCTGACGCTCGGTGGAAATAAAACAATGTAAATGATCACAAATATGAAGAAAAACTGCTGGACTACACAAAGAAGCAAAATCGTTGATTTGCAGGATACTGAAGGAAGTTTTAGTAACAGAGGTAAACTGAGTGTGACTTAATTTACGCTTAGTTATATGACAGACAGGTGCATGAGATACTAGCTGTTAGCAGTGTTTCAGCCCTCCCTCAAGACTACTGTCTTCCAGATATTTTGCCAAGAACTTCATTACGAATGTTTTGTCTGGCAGCGAATATTATCAGATACCTTCAATGTGAATGTTGCCTCATTATGTTGTTAGGAGACAGGTTTGAAGGTATTGTGTTATTAATGGGACTGAACTCACATCCACAGTATAAAAAGCTGTTGGAGATTAAAGTATCTATGGTCCCCGTATTGCCACGACAGGTCATCCGTCATGACTCATGTGCTCTCATGTTGCGGGGATCCTGGCCCTGTTGGGACACAATGTGCCTTTAAGCTTATGAGTGGCCCTCCACCTCTTCCCATCATTGGCATCTAATATTGATGCTGTCTCTTCTTAGCTAAGCTCCGGTAATGAGAGGGCTGATTTGAGATCAGCACGCTGATAGAGATGATAATCTGCATGCGCTCGCTCATGAAAATGGAGAAGGGCCCTTATAAAATAACCCTGTATGTCTGGCTGCATAAACGGAAAATAGGCAGATATCCTAAGTGTTACTGGTGAGCTGATTCTTCAGTATGGCACTGACTCAGGGCTGATATGGCACTGCTGGAAATATGGATACAAAAAATTGGCCAGAAATTCCCATATATTTAAACCTAAAATATCAGAGTATACTAATTGTATTTACATAATATTTATCAGGTATAAAACAGATTTAAATAGAGGTCTCTACATATTTATCATGCAAATTTGAACCCTTTTATGTCGCTGCCGCAGCCTTTTCCCCTTTAACTCCCTCTCCTACACACACAGGCACGCACGCACACACATACAAATAGGCAACACTCACAAAACGCACTTTAAAATACAGGATGTGAATCTTCTGATGTTCCAAAAGTCAACGTTTGTTTTCATCTGCATGCGATACCAAAAAAAAAAGCATCGTTCAAAAGAAGCATTTGCAATCATGCAATGACAGTGTTGTTTAGAAAAATAGAATCACGCACAGAACGCGCACTGAGTGGTCGGACGGGGCTTGTTTGCAGTTTGCTTGCATTCTAATAACTCTTTTATGCAAAGCTTTACTGAAACACTGTGTGTGGTCCACTTCGGTCCGATCCGCCGAGCGGATGGCCACGGTGGCCGCGTTGTTGTCTTTTTGACTTCATTTTTCAACATTGGCCAGTGTTGCTTATAATAAAACCAGATTATGAAAACATTTTGGAGCCCTGACATGCGTTGACAAATTCAAACATCAACAAGGAGATATGACAAAAAGGGCACCCAGAGCACTTTGCCAATGTTCATGTAAACAGAATTAGTAAATTAACTGAAGGTTATTGTGACACTTTTTTGTCTATATTTCATCATTCTATTTTCAGGTTTCTTCTATAAACAGCTGGAATTCCAGGGAGTGAACCAAGGTGGGGGATTTCAGGTTATTCTAGTCTCTTCACGATCCTGCACAGTACACCAGCAGCAGCAGATATCCACTTTTTTACTACGTGAACATTTCAGGATTGAGCAGATCTGATTCATGATTGTGGATGAGAAATAAGTAATAATTCAGTCTGTTTTTAAATCCACTTGTTGAAACCTCCATCACAACTACAGAGTGATTACATTCACTCTGTACACAGTTTTAGTGCTGCAAACTCTTCTTAGCTCCACGCACAAATAGCTCGCGCATCCCTCGTACGGTGCAGATTGGGCCTCTAACCTACCCGTGACTGCCTCTCCAGAGAACTATCACACTGTTGTGGGTGCTAATCATGTTGAGCGGTTTAGTCTTTCATAAACACAGCGTAAAAATTGGACCACACTAACAATCTGGTAATTCAGTAGCGGTCGGCGGACGCTGCTGCTATTCCATTTCAGGGTGGATTATGAATGCGTGTGCAAAGCCGTTGCCCTCTTAATGATGGCCCTGTGATATTACAGCTGCTCACAATTAGGCAGGACTCCCCCCCGGCGGCCAGAGCTCCCCTACGTAAATAAATGGTGGGACGAGGGAGGCTGAGCACAGTAAGCGCTGAAACAACATGGCTGATTTGGACATCTGGTGTGGTAATAGAAATGTCTCTTCCACACTTTGACGTAATGAATAGGGATCAGAGTCTCGGTTTAAGAACGACTTGTATGGATGATGGAGACATGGCATGCTTCATATATCACTGGTTATTCTCATGTAGAGGGGATGGAGGGGATGGCTATTCCAGGACAGAGAAAGGTGTAGAAAGCTGTTTTGCAGCCTGTTATGGGAGTTAAATAAAATAAAACTAACATAATAAAGCATGGCAAAAGAGCAAATAGAATGGGCAAATTTCCTATACTGATGAAAACCATGGCGTCTGGTAGAGAACCTGTTTCTGTGGTAAAATAGAAAAATAACTTTATTCAGAGGTCACTTTATTGAGCGGTAAGTTCTTGAAACAACAATAAAGCGTTACTCCAGCAACTCCTAGACAGCTAGAAGTGAGTAAACAAAAACTGGTCCAGTAAAAGCAAAGATATTGTAACTCAATCCCCAGTTTGGCTCACGGGTCGCCCATGCTGCATTTTCTACTATTCCAATTTGATTGCATGTTTTAGTAGACTATATTCACTTTATATGAATAACACCACAATTACAAGCGCGATCCACGCCAGCCCAGACTTTTTCCACTTTGTGAAAAGAACTACTTGAAATGTTGGCAAATTGTTAGTAAAATGGCTGCAAGGCCTCCATTACTGCATCTAAATGAAACCCAATATTAGCACAAGGCTAATAGAAAAGATCAAGCTCATTTAAAAGTAGCTGCACTATTTGATTTTGAAATTCAAAGGAACTGCCCCCAATATGTGATCACAAGACTAACACCACCTTAGAACAATATTTAAGTCCTCGCAGCCCCCCACTTATACCACCGTTTTTATCAAAAATATAAAGCTTCAAGTCTGAGCCAACGTTGACGTCTCGGACTTGACGAAAAAGCTCTCGGAGTGCTACAGAAGGCATTATGTCACTGGCACTTGTCGTAACAAGTAAGCTGATCTCCGCGTCTAAAATCAGTAGAGTGCATCTTTGAGCAACCAAATGTTGGTCAGCGTTCAGAATGGAAATGGATATGTAATGTAATGTGCTCGTGTTCATTAAGTCTGATGAGTGCTCTTCTACATCGTAATGGTTGTATAATGGCACAAAAGTAGAAGTCCATTCTACCAGACCAAGAGCACCCTAGGGTGCAACCAGTGTTCCCTCGTGATTTGCCCATTTTCTTAGACGACTATACCCTGTGTTTACTGTGACTAAAGCGGCATATAATTCAGATTTGGGAGCAATACCGACATTTTTATGTGTGCAGCACTGATTTTGAACATTTGTCTTTCAGTTTTCACACACCAAATGTATTTATTTCCGCCTTGCATCTTTCTGATTTGTTTACTCATTTCCGCCTTGCATCTTTCTGATTTGTTTACTCATTTTCACCCGACCCTCAGCTGGGTCACTGGAGCCTGAGCAGTTAGCCAAAGCCTCTCTCCTTCAGTCTGGTGATCAGTAATCAATCTGCTTTGATACATAGTTTTGTAACCTTGACTTTCAAGATAAAGTTGCACCTATCCATTGGAAAGGTCAGGAGCAGATGTTAATTAACCAAGAGGGAAATGAACTAATGGGGGTTTTCGAGTGGCATTTAACGAGACACCCAATCCCTTGGAAAGAACAGGGACAGTATCACATTTTTTATTTGGTGTACAGTTCTCGTGCACAGCAATGGCAGACATGCAGGTGCTGAACATTTGCAGTCTTAACTTTATGTGCAATATTACAATATTACCACCCCAGTGTTATGATATTAGCTCTATAATATGCTGGGTTCAGCTCATGGTGTCAAACAGGACTCTGACTCGGTCTTATACTGCTAGATTACATCTTGTTCATTAGCGCCGCCGCTGCGCCTTCTGATCGGTTTTACTGTCTGACAGAAAGTTGAGGTGTGGGCAGCGCTGTGGTTAGTCTGAAGTGAGACTTGGTCAGAGTGTTGCTATGTCGCCCATCCTTCGTAAATTGGGACTCTTTTTGGTTAGGGTTAGGGACTCAGTTAGGGCTAGGAAAATAGCCTGAGTGCCTTGGTTAAATAACCATTTTTCACTTAAGACACATGCCAACTTCCCCCCATCTACAGGTGCTCTCATTTATATGGTTGCTAGGGGTGGTTTAACTTAGTTGCTTACATTGGGAAAAGACATTCACCAACATGCATGATTGTGTTATTGGTGCTGTGCTATCATATCACTCACTCGAGTGCTGGAATAATGATAAAACAGTAAACCGAAGCCCAAGTTTGTTCTAAAACTTAAAGATGCACCGATTGCAATTTTCTTGATCTGTTTCAATTTCTGATTTTTTGTGTAGGTGCGACCTACCAAAACCGATTTTGGCCAATTGCAATTTTCGTTCTAAGAATTATAACTGTCAGAATATACAAACAAAAATCTCGTTTTCTTCAATGCAAAATTTTATTTTTGTACTAAAATGTAAACGATGGAAAGGGGTACAAATAATTAACTGAAAATGAGCTGCTGTTCACCCACCTTTACCTGACAAATTTTATCTTACCAAACAAAAGCAGGTGCAACAGATTTATATAACAAAACAAATGACAGGCATTTACATCATTTTCCATTAAATTTTTAAATTCACCAGATAAACATTTTTTTTTCTCTTTTCAACTCATCTCCATACTTTTCCCCGAAGCTGCTTTGATCCTTTGACTGCTCATATCGAGGCTGCTGGCTTGTAGCTGGCGCTGAGCTCTGGCTAGCTTTAGCTTTAGTCAGTTTGCCTTTGTTAGCACCTTTAAAATCTAAGTGTTCAGCTGGATGGTGGTGATTTAAGTGGGTTTATCCTTATGAACAGTTTTGTGGTAGCCCCCCCCCCCCACACACACACACGGTTTACTTTGGCAAACTTTGAGTCTTCACTCGTAGTAAAGACCTTCCACGCTAACGACAAGGTGGCATGTCTGTGCGTCTGCACCACTGGTGTGCATGCATAAAATGGACCGGCTTGTAATCGGACATGTAAGAGCTGTAATGTAATCGGACATGTAATCGGACAGTAAGCCTCATGTACATGAGTCATTGGGTCACCGGTCAGGGCCAAGAACGTTGGAAATCTGATCCCTGGCCAGTCAGTCAGTGCATCTCTGCTAAAAAGTTATGATTCCCTTTTTTTCTTCATCGGTATAATTTTTTTTTTAACTGGCTTCAGTATTTTTGAGATACTCTGTTGGTTGCAATTCCAGCAAATATATACAGAACACTCCAGTTTATATTTATGAAGGTTAAGAGTCAACCTGGTTGGTAGGGGAAACACCGGCGAGCTAAGGATAAATAAGCAACACAGAAAGCAGGGTAAATCCACATCCTGTTACCTGTGGTATTCAGTATATTATCCGCATCTGTTCAAGTTCCCTCCTTTTTACATGCACCCCCCACTGACTTCAAACAACAGCTGTTGGTTTGTGTAGTTTTGATCACACATCTGCCCAAGTGTCTATGATTATGGCTGTAACGGGCTTTGATATATGTTTGTATATGCAAGCGTTTACCCAAAGAATAAAGTTTACACACTGCATGCACAGGCTTTGAGAGCTAACGTGGCATGCAGGGCAAATGTCCTCAACAGGAAGCAGGCAATTTTACAACAGCAAACTCTCTCAGTGCATCATGCTGATGCAAGCTTCACCTGTAGTTCCTTTAGATTTCAAGCAGCTTCAAAATGAGGCTTCCGTTTTCATGGTTTTATCCCGCCACACGGGGAGCACGCTACTCTCTAATGGGCCTTTGATTCTGCATTCTTCCACCTTTATTTTGGCCTCTTCTACCCTTCTTCTTGCCCCCTTCACCCCTGTGGCTATACTTGTATGACCCTTGTATCACCATCTGGTCCAGATTGGGGACTGCCACTGTCATCTGCTGATAATTACTGTCACCTGCACATTGCACAGGGCGATAAACACTTGGTGTTGCCATTGAACAGCTCCAGCACTGCAACGCTTGTTTAGGCCTCCTCAGAGCTGGTGGGATGGAGAGCTGGCAAAAAAAAAAAAAAAAAGAGAAGACAAGACAAGACAACATGCAAGGGTTTGACTGAAGTATGATGTGCCTTTTCACAAACCTCCAAGAACAGCAGCTCAGAGTATACCCAATAGTATCCAGGTATACCTATACTTGTATAGTATTCAGGCAAGTAAATGTAACAGCGGTAAATACCTTTAATATTGTCACATCACCCATTTGTTATTACTGCTTTGATTCATAGGTCAAGGCACTGAGGGTTCCCATTTGCATGTTTATGCATCTAAATCACTGACCTTTGCTTGCACAGGAAGTCCATTTGTGCTGATATACAGTATCTCAGTGATAAATACTTCCCTTCAAATATTTATAATAGGATCAGGAAACCACAAGATAATAGTTTAAATTAAACCCATCAAATGAAAGAGGCTTGTTAGACAACATCCAATTTTTAAAGTTCAGTGTACTCTTTTCACACGCTGTGGTGGGTTAGCAAAAAAAAAAAAAAAAAAAGAGCCCTAGCAGTCGAGGGTTGCAATCATAATGATTTAATGACAGGCTTATCCTTGCTTGCAGTACAGTGTAAATCCTCCCAGCCAGAGAATATAGCTGTGTCCCCTCTAGCGGTTTATCCTCCGGTGCTTCAGTTACTAAATCTGATGGTGACACTGACAATTATTTTGACTCTTGTGAGGAAGTTAAGCACTCAACAACTAAAAACTCAAAAGGTTCTGGAGTTCAGAGACAAAGCAATTATGCTCCGAGTCCGTGCTCCAGACGGTCATAAAAATAAATTGTGATTAAAGACGTTCACACACTTCTGTTATTGTTTACGACTGTTTACACCACATTGTTTTTTGTTTGTTTGTTTGTTTAATTTTGCAACACAGAAGTATCGCATTCTAGTTTTGAACTATAATAAAATGTGTGTCTTTTAATATCGCTCAGTTTCTTTGCATTTTTCTGAATTTAATTTAGCCGTAACGATGTTAACGTTTCATTCATTGAATTGAAAACAAAAAGAGGCCGGTGCGCGTTTAATTTCTGTTATCTTTATTTACAGTATGCGTTTATATATAATATATGTTTGCTTTGTGAAGAATATCAACAGTAATGCTTGTGGGGTTAGAATCATGAATTATTTGATGTTACAGCTGTTTGTTTTTTCTAAGATTCGGAGCTCAGGGAGGGGGTTTCATGTGGCCATGCTTGGCTAGCATTTGAAATCTCTTTGATGAGCACTGCAGCCAACAAACACCAGCAATTATTTTTTTCTGTTTTTCAAGAAGCCTAGTCTGCATTTATGTTGTTTAAGAAATATTGTTAAGACTTTGTCTGCCTGACTGGCTAACATGAGCACTGCCAATCAGACTTAGGTTACTTATTGGCAGTAGTAGAGTGTAACTACGTATTAGCATAAGTCCAGTACTGTTTTTCCATGCCACTTTACATTTCATGGTAAAATATTCTGCTTTTTACTCCACTACTTTTAACTGACAGCTTCATGATTCTAACTCCTTAAATGTTAGAATATGATCAGCAAAACCACTGTGCTGATGTCATTTGCCCCCTAATACTCCTCTTTTATTTGGGTAACACACTCATTGAGTCATTGCAGCATTTTTATTTGCACAGAGTGTTAATACTAGAACTCACAATTAGCTCTCTATTGTATGGCTTCATTTGTGGTGATGTCAGACATCTGGACTGTGAAATTTCACCTCAACAGGTAGTCCTCTAATCTAACCTTTGCTAAAAACAGGCCTTCATAGGATTCCACGTTTGCCTCATTTCATGTATAATGATGCTTATGTAGTAATGTTTTATGGTATTTTCTTACTGCTTTTGGACATTATAGCTATAGGAACGCTGAGCACAGCTCAGACAGTCCACTGGTATAACACTGATGCCCCTTTTTTTTTTTTTTTACTGTTGAATAGCAACTGAAATGTTCCTGATTGGAGTTGCTAAACTGTCCCTAGTGGCCTGAGAGCAGCTGATAATTGTGAGCGGGATAGATGTGTATATCAAATAGTTTACAAAATGAAGCCAGCTGTGTTTCCCCTGCATACTGTGGCTTCCTGACACGCACCATTAAACCTTATTAGCTACTTCCTTTAACTGAGATCCTCCTCACCCTATCTTCCACCCCTCATATTAACGTTTTTCTGTTCCTTCAACTGGAAATTATTTGCTTTATTGTAGAGTGTCAACCTCTCGCTGTAGTTTTCTGATGCGACATAATTGGCACTTCAGAATATAATCACGGATGAGAGCTGTGCGATTGTGGTCTTTTATACACAAATTTCAGCAGATTGTTGATCACTTTGTTCTGCCTTTGCCCCCTTGGTCTCGCTATGGATGAGACTCATCTCTGGTCCCTCTGTCAGTCTGGATACCTTCTCCCAAAGGTCCTCTCTTCAACATGCTGCTTACAAGTCATTAGCTTTGAAATGACTCATAAAGAATCAATTGAAAATGATCACAATAGGAATATCAGAGGGGATGCTACATGGCTCATGAACAGATGTTGTTATACACATTGAATGTCAGACACATTATTGCTTTTTGCTGACATTACCAACGCAGCCAAATGAGAGAGATAATTGCACCCGTGTTTAGATATGACAATAATTTCTTGGACTGCAAGAGGAGCAAACGAAGCTGAAAAGCTGTGAGCTGAAATGACTGCAGATACACGGGCAAGTTCACGGCTGAGCTGCTGCTGCGAGGTGAGAGTCATTAATCAGGACATGCAGAAAAGTGGATGACCTAATATTTGCTGGGGGTTACTGTATGAAACACACGGGTTGAGAATGTTGATGTAACCCAAAGTTGTTGAAGTGATTACTTCTTGTACCTGGGTGGTCCCTGGGGAAACGGAGCACATGATGTGTGCATGTGTGCAAATGCATATGCGTTGGCGGGTCGTCAGCCTTTTGAGAGTGAAATCTGACTACATGGACAAATATAGCAACAGAACAAACAGCGCAGTGGTGATAATTGATAATCTAAAATTAGCGCCGTTAACCCCTGAAGCGCTGGAAGGATTGATGGAAGTCTCTCACAATGGGGCCTTATGCAGGACAGGAAGTCACTCTAATAATTGTGGGAACCTGGGATGAAAAGTAACAACACACCAGGTGATTAGTGATAGGGCTATCACAGAAATACCCCGCCCCCCATAGAAATGTATACAGCAAAATAGATTGGTTCTTCTAACATATTTAAGGGGAATTAAGCTCACAACTGTCTGTCCACGAGCCCTGTAGTGCATCTTTCTGCTGCATAAGGAACAGCCGGATTAATGTGTAACTTGACTATACCTAGGGTTAGAACCACATATTTCTTCCCTCTTTGTCTTAGAGGAGCCTTACGTGTCCTTGAAGCTTTGCAAAGTGTGATTTGTAAATGAGATAGGCGAGTATTACAGACCCTTGGTATTTCTCTTGGCGCCCTGCGATCAATTAAAGCACGACAATAATAAATGTATACATTTAGAGGGATTTCGCTGCAGTGACAAATGATTTTACCCTTGAGCTATTGACATTGTCTGGGAATAAGCTGTCTCTGTCCCTGTTGTGTATTCTATCTGAGGGTCCCTTCCTCTGCTTGGGGAGTCTGAGGACATGGCAGACACATATTCATCATTACCGAGTGAGCCTGGATGCATACAGGCACACACGCGCACGCATGTGCACTTTCCCATCCATGCAAGCATGCTCTGCTTAATGGGTGTAAAGTCTCAGCCTCTTTGTATACCTCTTGACTCACAGGTCAAAAGAAAAGTTAGATTTAATCATTTTTCGTAGGTATAATGGGATCTAGAAGGAAACATCTGCGTGGTTCGGTTGTTCACTGATTCACTGAATCTTTAGATCAAGGTTTTTAGGTCCCCTGTAGTCATATGAATGATGATTGTAAGCTGCCTTATTAAGTGGGATGAGACGAATACTCATCATGGTAACTTGTTTTGTGTTGAGCAAGTTGACATTTTCTTTGCTAAGTAATTTCATAACCCCCTCGCTTCAAATGTTTGTTCCATTTGACTCTTTCTTTGAGCAGATTAACTCCTGAGCGCTCCATCTCCACAGCTTTTCATACTTCTTTTTGTATCTGACATAAAAATTGGAAAATATATCTTCTAATCCCCTTTTGATTTTATTCATGGCTTTGATATGTTACTTAGTTCATATGATTGATTGGTTGAGGGGGTGATGGAATCGTAGTAATAGAAGTCATTAAGGAGGTGGGGATCTAATATTACCAATCTGCTAGCCCCTGAAAGATCCATCAATAGGTGAGATATTTTCTCACCGAGAGGGGGGGTGACACATTTAACATATTTCAATAACGTAATTTTCATGTGGGGCAGGTCAGGCTGTGAGTACAAAGGGCAATAGTGTTGGAGTGTGTGAGTTGAATCGGGGCGTATGCTAAGCAAATCAATAAAACATTAAAGGCAGCATGCAGAGAGCAGCCCATTTGGTACCTGTCTGCCAAGGGCAATGGTCTAGCCACTCAGAAAAGAGAGAAGGATTGGAGTTGCTGGGCTTGAGGAATGCTCTGGCACTAACATAATTGGAAGGTAGTTGCCTTATGACTGCAAATTGGGTTTTTGCGCTTCATCAATAGGCATTTTGACAAGCAGCGTCCATCACGGCGCATCTCACTCTTGCCACGGCGAGCACAGAAAGAAGTGTCTCAATAATTACATTAAATCTCTCCCTCCCACCCACCCCCAGCAACCTTCCTTATTGTTGAACAAGAAAAGCAATATGGTATAATTAGGTTTGATTGGGATGGTGGTGGTGGGTGAAGTGTGGGGGTAAATGCGTTTCCAGTGAGATTTGCAGATGAATGAAGTTACCATAGCGACACGCATGTGTATCCAGTTGCGCGTAAAGCATAACGCAAGGCGCGCGGACACGTATGACAACACATAACATCTGTTTAGAGAGATCACGGCAGGCTTATTGACACTGACCTGCTGCGGAAGAGCTAACGGCTCCTAAATGCAGATCTATAAAAGTTATAAGTGACCAGGTGGAAAGAGGCTGTTTCACCTGGTTGGTGGGTAAAAAATCACCAGTATGAAGGTTTTCATATGTAGTGAATGAGGACTGGCTGAAAAGGGTTTCTAAAAAGGTTTATACAGACTTATATTTAGATTTTATTTTTAAAAAAGATAAAGGAAGAGAATTTGTGATGTAATAAAAACAAATGAAAGCCTGTATACAGCTGAACATTATTGCTGTGTTCTGGGTGAACCGCATGAAGCATTTAGATCCAAAATGTTTATGTGATTACTAAATATTAAAATATAACTGCCTTCTTCAGTATACCCATACTTGGATAAACCCTGAAAAGGACAAAACCACAGGTGTCCACAGATTTTAAATTGTATTATTTAAGATGCAAAAATTGCACGGCGAGCCACTTTTAGACAATTAGCAAAACAGCATCACTACAAGTAAAGTAAGGCAAAGCAGAGATGCAGCTAATAAACTTAAAAACAAAGGTTGAGCAGCGCAATATTTATGTGGCGTATGGTACAGTCACACAGCTTTAATGATAATAGTGCTTTCTGAACTTCTCTGGACCACGAGTTAAATAAGCCAAGAAGCTAATGCTCTGGTGGACTTAGCTATAGAGTAAGAATACAAAGCCAAACTAACATTTGCTAGTATACCAAGTTCATACAAAACATTAACAACTTGCTTTAAATGCAACATGAATGAAGCTACTTGGTCTTCCATTAGTTTACCTGCACATGTCTGAGAGCTTTTATTAGCAGCTATCGCTACATTTTGGTGCAAAAGCAAGCCCCAAAAACATTGCTTAGACTTGTAGGCTTGACGTGTTCCCTTTGCCTCCTTCAGTTCTGTGGCATTTCATCTTGACCACCTGACATGGAGTACACCACTGACGGCTCTCCTGCCAAAGCACACTGTCCAATATTCAAGCATGTTAACGGGAATTTCAAAAAAGCATAAAAAAGTAATTAAAAAAGTATTTGAGCATGAGAACTTCCTGGATTCGCAGATTTGTTTGAAGTGATATATGACACTCTTTTAAATAACAATCAGAATATTCGGGACTCGGCGACTTTTAACTCGCATGCATGCCAAAAGGAGACATCCGCTGCAAATAAAGACATTTTAATTATTATTTGAAAGGTGGTGCATTTGGCCTTCTTTAGTAGGAAATACGAGTCCTTTAAACTTTTTGTTAAGCGTCAGTGTAGCTTGTATTTTTAAAATGTACTATCCTAATTTCTTTAGAGCATATAGACCACTTAGCCGTCTCATCTTATACTCCTGGGATTATAGCAAAGGCGTAATTACAGATCAATCAACTGTACAGAAATCTAAATTGTCCTTTAACTATAGTTGACCAGAAAGCCCTGTACTTAGTAATGTGCATTTAGTGTCAGAAATCAAGAAAAAAAAAACAACTGTTGCTCCACTATCATCAGCATTATTGCTCACTGCACCCACCCGCAGCTCAGTGCAACAAGTTAACACAGCGGGGTGAAGAAATGTGGTATCATCAAAGTAAATTATAACATATTACAAGATGTAACCTGCTAAGGGTGAAATCAGACATGTGGCAGGCCAGTGTTGGTAGCACATGCGGATCAAAGCCTATACAATATGTGTCCAAGTGAATATATAGTATGTTCACACAGACGCATATACAGAAGTCACGCACAATTTTCAGCTCCTGTGTAAGGTGGAGGAAAAAGAACTGCATTAGCAAATTGGACTGTTTCACCTTTATCGGGGAGGGTGAGACTATAAGGTGCAAGACTAATATGGAGATGGATGGTGCTTTGAAAACATGGATTTCCTGCTAATGGATTTGTCACTTAATATTACACGGTTCTGGAGGGGAAAAGAGGCACAAGGAACAGACAAACTCGTGGATGCTTGCTTTCGTTTCAGATGTGTCCACATATTGTCTGAAACGCTACAGCTCCCCTCGTCTTTGTGTCTGCCTCTTATAAACACAGAAACTGGACAAATAAAACAACAGGAAGCGTATGACAGAATAGCTGT
Organism: Cichlasoma orientale; assembly: GCA_034780415.1. Classification (NCBI taxonomy): domain Eukaryota; kingdom Metazoa; phylum Chordata; class Actinopteri; order Cichliformes; family Cichlidae; genus Cichlasoma; species Cichlasoma orientale. The sequence continues at coordinate 295,934 of JAVDPK010001582.1, read as the reverse complement.
GTTTGGCGTATGGTTTGATGTGTCATCACATTGGGTTTATCGATGTTGCGGCTCTTGTTTTTGTTTTGGGATTGTGTAAACCTTTTTGCGAGAGATGTACACAGATAAGTGAATGTTTGGATTGCTGCTTGTTTAGTCATCCTAGCATCTGTTATTGCAACGACAGACAATAATTGCAAATATAATTTTCATGATGAGGCTATGCAAACAACAATATCTGAGATGCTTGCATGCAATGTTAGACAATGATGTTTGTGGAGATGTGCGTGCTCTCTTCGATGCTTGAATCCCTTCTAAAAACAGCCTCCACTGGTCAACTAAAAACAACACAAAACTCTTACCTCTCCATCATGCACCACCACTGTTCAGGTTTCATAAAATAACTTGTGCTGCCTTGTTTGATTTTCCTTTGTGGGGGAAAAAAGTAAAAACAATTATCCTGCTATTTTGGAGGCATATTTCTTTAAAATTGGACAGTCCGGGGATCTGTAATAAACCTAAGTGCTGGAATGAAGAAAAAGCTCCTTTTAAAGGCGTCCACCTTGGGGAGCATGCCACTGGAAATCCTCTGGCTCTTTTTAATACATCAAAGCAGCAAATTAATCCTGAATACAACACATGTACAGGCAGGTAAATGAAGACAAAGCCACAGTGGACCCAGGCTACATGCCTCTTATTACAGGCCCTTGATAAAGTCCACCTCAAGCCTTACAAATGGCTTATTGGGAGGTGTAGGATAAACTTATTCTTAATAAGCCTGTCACTTTACAAGGGAAGTGTAAGCATGAGAAAAATGGACCCAAGAACACAAATACTGTCTACACAAACTGATTGATGGTAGTGCTTTACTGTAACTTCCTAAACAAAGTAAAAAAAATAAATACATTTAAAAAACCTAATTTATCAAAAACTGCCTAAATGGGAGATTACAAAATTTCCCACAGAGAAAGTTGAAGCAAGGATGGGCAAAAAGTGCCAAAAATTGTAATGATTTTCCACTAAATGATGATAAATCCTTATTATTCATCTCTCTGACTAAGGTCTTACTCACTGGCATTACCAAGAAAGGCAAATCATGAAGTGTTGTGGAAGATTATGGTTTGGAGCAATGACTCAGGAGCTGCTGACGCGAAGCTCCAGGAGGTCAGAATTGTCAACCGGCTCCTAATTGCAGTTATTATTCAGTTTTAATTGTCGCATGATGGGGATCAGTGGTTCTTTCTCTAATAAAGGATGAGGAACCTACATTTTGGGCCACAGCAAACAAGAAATGACTTCAGTGAAAACTTGGTATTGTTGAAACATATTAGTCTGTTGAAAAAGAAAATGCAATACTGCAAGAGAGAAATTAATTCAACCAGCAGGCAAATACACTTGATTCCTGCATGGGTGACCCAGATCAGGGTCAGCAGGATGTGGCATTATCCCAGTTTCAGCGTGTCTCTGATGAAAGGATTCACCATTTTTGCTGCACAGTTTGTCAGAGCAGCGTTGCAATCTCTGCATGGTATGCAGTTCGTTTTATCAACTCTCACCAGCAATACTTCCAGTATGCACTCAGGAGTTAAGATACTCCCCTGATAAAAGGTTTAGTTTATTTCTTCCATTTCTGACCATTAAAATACCAGCCTAATGCACTGTAGTAATTACACTCAGTCTCTCCAATTTCCCAGTGACCAATTAGGCATGAGAAATACAGGTAAACAAACTTTTTTTGTATTACTCCCAAAAAATGGGGGGAAAAAAAACATTTTTAAAAAAGTAAACATTCAGTTCTGAGCTCATAAAAGAGGTCGAATAAACAGAAACCACCTGAGACTTGATCCTAAATCATCATAAACAACAAAAGTAGGACAGCAAACAAAAACGGCCTAAAAAAGAAAAAAAAAAGGGGGGGGGGGATTTAAATACTGATCAGACCAACTTAGACATACAGGGGAAACAAAGAGTAACAAATTAACTAACTGGAAGGAAACAAAAATAACAATTAAACAGCTGATCTAAATTACCAAGAATCAAATCCACACTAACTAAATATCTAACCAAATGTCAAATGATTACGCAACACAATTCCTGGTGATTCCCCCATGATGTGGCAACACTTGGTACATTCTGATTTGCACTTCCTGTATTTAGGAGCGCTGAATTCCAAGACCCATCTTGGGAAATGAATTCAATGATAAAGTAATTTAACAGTGCTGAACATACAAAAAGTAATTCAATGTGCACACTGCAAGTAGAACGAATGTATGTTACCAATACCAAACAGACATGAAGATGTTACATGAAATTAAAGATTATTCATTGTCATTTATGTATTTGAGCCCTGCGACAGGCTGGCGACCTGCACAGGGTGTACCCCGCCTCTCGCCCTGTGACAGCTGGGATAAGCTCCAGCCACCGCCCGCAACCCTGAAAAGGATAAGCTGGAGAGAATGGATGGATTTATGTATTTCTGTGCATTTGTAATGTGCATAAAAAAAATAAAGTGCTGTTGATAAGTGGTGGTGTATCGGGTTATACACGTCATAGTTGGGTGGCTGCCAGTGTGGCTGTGACACCATCACATTAATTACCCAAAGACTAAACTCAGCTGACACCTGAAGATTTACACGAAAAATTATCCTGCACTTGTCAGGTTGCTGAACTCAAATACAAATATTTTTACACTTTTTTCCCCCATCTATGGTTAACTAGACAAAACACAGAGTGTCTCAGAGTTAAACAGTTCCAGGGCATGCACTATGAGGACCTGTGTTTCATGTCATGTCCCCTTTTCTGTTAGACAGTATTTCCTCTCTATTTCTCTACTGTTGTCTCTCCAATAGGGACAAAATGGCAAAAAATAAATAAACTAATATATTCAAATAATAAGGTGTAAGGCATTTCCTTACCTAACACCTGGGGGGCTCCAATCAGAAAAGCTTTAAATGAATATACACACATCCGCCTTTGTGCACAACTTAGTTGTTTTTTGCCAGGGATGTGTAACAGCGTACAGTGTAGCACTCATCATCATGTTTGATGTTGTCATGAGACTTTGCCTGAACAAATAATAAAATAAAACACACACATGCTTGTCCAGGGGGGCACACCTGAAATCAGAAGGCTTCACAAATTCCCCCTTATAATAAATAATATCCTGCATAATCATACATTTGATAAGAAAGAGGTATTTCTATCAGAAAGGTTGACAGCTGTGATATCGGCAGTAATTGAAAAGTGTTTAAAAATAAGCCTTTCTATTAATATTATAGCAGATCACCTATATAATTGTGATTCCATATAAAAATGAGGCAACTGTAATGGAATTTCATAGAAATAGAACCTATTTCACCAGAGGTTTAAACCGAGTGTTTGCTGTTCACTTTCTTTAATCTAGTATTGTGTATGAACAAATATTGGTACAGCTTTACACCTGAGGTGACATATTTTATCCCCCACAGGGCTAGAAGACAGTATAATCCCCCTGAGATGACTTCCTTTTGATAGTGAGCTCTGAAAGCTTCCTGTCACTTAGTGCAGTTTGACAGCATCTTCGCAGCGACCATTGATCTGTTTGCTTGACTCTGCATTATTAAGATGACAATTGTGTGCGTGGGAGTGTGCTGTGTGTGTGTCTGTGCGTCCCAACTGTAATGCATGTCTCAGATCCATTATAACCCGATTAGATTCCCCTCTCCTGGAAGCGGCGCTCTGTGACACAGAGCATAATCTTTAATGGAATTTGTGTGAAATTAAATTATACGAGCATCAATAAACATAACATAATTCAGAAGAGTAAATGGGTTTAATTTATTGGATGGGCAGGCATAATGGCACCGGTGTGTAGAGAATGAAGATGTCAGAGAGACAGGTTTGAAACAGCGGGGTTAAAAAAAAAAAGGGGGGGGGTCAAAAAATGTGTGATCAGTTCGTACGCGTGCACGCCTGTCTTTGCATTTTTACGTTAGCATGCGTGACACTTTAAGTGAGAAGGATAAATGTTAAGGATGAGGCACAGAGTATGCCTCTGTGTGTGTGTGTGTGTGTGTGTGTGTGTGTGTGTGTGTGTGTGTGTGTGTGTGTGTGTGTGTGTGTGT
>JAVDPK010001582.1:180140-251499 GCA_034780415.1 Cichlasoma orientale | reverse complement strand
TGTGTGTGTGTGTGTGTGTGTGTGTGTGTGTGTGTGTGTGTGTGTGTGTGTGTGTGTGCGCGCGTGTGTGTGTGTGTCTTTTATTGTTTGCAGCCTGACTTTCTTACTCTTTAGTGCTCCCTTTGTCTTTGTTGTGATGTTGTGAGAAATTGTGTTGTTACAGTCTTGGAGGATAGGGCACATGCTGTAGTCCCCAGTGCCCTGAGGTAATGAGTGGCAGGCACTGGATGGGTGAGGTGCAGTCAAGGAGAATGAGTCAATAATGACACAAGGGCACGGGTGTAGGAAGAAGCTAAGGCAGTGTGTGTGTGTTTGTGCTGCTTAAGACCGGAGTGTGTCGAGAGAAAGAGAGAGAAGGGGCAGAGGGAGTCACCAGGCAGCTGTGGCTTGGCTTGTCTGCCCCGAGAGATGCTCTGTATCCTGCTGATTAGGACCTGAGTAGCCCTGAGGTTGGCTAAGCATGACAGTGGTGCATAGGAGTCAGTACCCATCAGAGGCCACCTCCTCTTTCCATGCACCGGTGCCTCTCTGCCTCCCTGGTGGGCCTGAGGCTGTCACTCCCTGTGAACCGTTCATCCTTCAACCATCTTCCAAACCCACACCAGCAGGCCTACCTCGGTTAAAACCCAGTCATCCACAGCTCCATTGTTTTTTTTTAGCTCATGGATGATCAGACACACGTGCTATGAGTGATCATGACATGTGTGTTGGAAAGCAGTTCTGCTTGAAAAAAATCCAGCAAGATGAAAAACACACAGGGATACAGTACTCTGGAGAGAGCGCAGAGACGCTCAAACCGAGATGCTCTTGTATTCATTTACTGTGGTCTTAGTATTCCTTGATAAACAGAGGTGTTTGTGTGATGGGTGGGTGCACGGAGACTGGAATGCCTTTACTCCAGTCGTACGCCAATGAAAATCTTGGCTTACCTTGACTCATTACCCTTTCACTGTTTGCACCAGCTCTCATCAATTTCCATTCCAAATCTCAGTCATTTATTCTGGAGTCAAACTCCATCCTTCCCTCCTCTCCTCCGCATCGCCAGCCTTTTAACCCCCTCTCTCATCATTGGTCCACTCTGCGACCCCCGCTGCTGCTTTTCCACTTTACTTACTGCATCAGACCACAACACCATTAAGGGGATCCAGGGTACTCAACAGTTCCTCTCACAGTGTTCCAGACTCTCCCCTTGCTTACCACAGCTATGTCCAATGTCTGAAGCTGTACTCAGGACAACCAGGTCTACCTTTGCTAAAAATACAGCCGCAACATTGTTTGGTGATTTGTTTTGTTTTCCCTGAGCAGACCGCTAAGAAAAAACTGGAATTGTAATGTTTTCACTGACCGATCTAATATGAGTTCAGCTGAAGATGTTGCAAAGGCTTTCAAGTTCAACCACACATGGGAAAAACAGGCATACGCCAGGCCTTGGTAATAGCAAACAACACCTGTGGAGAATTAAACTCATCCTGCAGCACATAGTGCAGAACTGCTTATGGCTAGTTCATATAGGATAATCACTTGGCCTATAGGGCTTTCCCCCCCACACACATACACACACTCTCTCATTAAGTTTAAAGCAGCAACAGACATGGTGTAATTTCAGGATGTGGCCTTCATCCCTATTAACATGTGCGTGACTTAATGCCCATCTCCCTTCCTCTGCAACGGTATGTATTGCACATCAAATTTGCAGTATGTTTCCACCACGGTGACATGAAAGACTTAAGCGAGCGTGCTCGGTGTTTCACATGTGCGGTTTCACCTTGGGATCCGGTGCTTGCTGGCTGCGTAATGTCTCAAAGAAGAAGCCCTGATCTGCGGCACTCTATACTGTAGCTGCTAATTGCTCATTAAATCTACTGCTGCCTCATGTTTGATATTCAAAAGGACTGGTGTACCCTGTAGTGCTGTTAGAGCTTAGTCAGGGCTATTATTTGCTGCCCAAAGGGGCATTTATGCCACTCTAAAATTGTGGTTCTCCATCTGCGGGGCTTCCCTTACACTGGTATTGGCCTGCCACTAATTACTAGTTAATAACAAGTGGAAAAAAGTTGAGCGATATGTGCATCGTTTTCACTGGTTTGAGGTGACAGCCAGTCAACCCACAGACAACCCAAAGATTTATGAGGTGAGATACAAGTGGGTAAGGTGGCCATTTGTGGGGATAGCAGTGATCTGCGCATCACCTTATGCAAATTCTCTAAAGGTTTTGATGATGTGTCTTACGGATGGCTGTGCTGGAAAGAAAAAGACTGTTCTTTTCATATAAAATTCAGACCCTGACGCCGGCTTGTGCTTAAAGCTATGCCCTAAATACTCAAAGTACTTACTTAAAAATAAAAATTAAAAACTTTTAGGGATATATAGCTGTTTGGTTACTTGTAAAAGTTGCAGCATGTGGAGCCATGGAAACAGTGCACATTAAAGGATTGCATATGTTGCCTTATGCATTCAATATGAGACACGGGAGACATTAGCAGGTCAGGGGGGCGATGGAGTAAAGTCTGGAAGGAGAGACAGCTCGGATGAGTGTACGTTTAATTGGGTACAGCAAAGGCTGGCTGTGTGAGTGTGTCAGCACTTGACAGAGAGGAGAGCGTGATAATGGGAAAAAACCTGATTCTGCTGTTGTAGTTCTCCTCCCCTGCCTCTGTTGCCCCCCCCAAACCCCCACCCCTCCTCTGCTGCTTCCAGTTGTCTTCTCCCCCCCCCTCCCTGCCCCTGATTCTCTGCGCCACGTGGACTTCTGCGAGTCATGACATTTCTCCAGGCGGTGATGAAATCACTGCACAGGGATAGAAGGCAGCCCCACTGTAGGCCTGTGAAGTGTACTCACACTCAATTTCTAGCCAGGCCAGACAAATCTAATTTACCACCAAGTCATTATTAAACTTTAAATGTTCAAATCCCCTCTTTGAATTGTTGCAGCAGCATTAAGAATGACACTTTTACTAAAGTAACTGAGGAATCAAATGCACTATGACAAATATACTGCTTAACATATTTATTTGAAAAAGGAAATACTCTGTCATTATTTTATCACACACGATTTTCATCGAGAGATGCAAGAAAATGAAAAAAAAAAAAAAAATTGGCGCTGTGTCCCAAAGACTAAAACTTTCTGTTTTGGTGATGGATCTGAGGAGACCCAAAGGCAAATGGGAGTTCAACGGCGGTAAGCACACAGAATGTGCCCTCCTCTCCCTTTTTAGCTCACCCTCAATATCATCACAACTGACCCAGACAATACAGCTGCATACAATTATGCAATTAATGCCTCAGCTGCCATGGCCGCAATGTTTTACTTGAGCTTCAGCTATCAGAAATAGTTCATACAACAGCGGCTTGTGGTGGGAGGTGTAAAGGGATCTAGCTGACACAGTGGCAAAAGCTGGCACGCAGAAACAGCTGCCTCGATTGGTTTCGATTATCTCAAAATAAATATCTAGTGGCTGTTCAGCCAGATAGGCCACGCTTACAGCAAGAAAAAGCTCATCTGGTCAAAATTAGCGGCTCTCTCGCAGACAGCGTCAGACACATGCAAAGCTGAGGCTGCAGGTGTGCTTGTGTGCGAAGCCTCTGCTTAAGTTCTTTCGACACAATCTTGACTCCCCCTATCTTATTCCCACTTTGAGAATAAAATGAAGAAGTAAGTTTTTCGCTGTGCGTGTGGTGTGTGCAGTTGAGTTTAGCAGAGGTGAAGGGGGGACTGTAGGGAGAGGGTCAGGGGAGCACATATGGTAAAGGAATTGAGTTGAGGTCGCTCAGGGGGGACTAGACTGCATTCGTTTGCTGCTGGGAAGCACAGCGTCACCAAGAGGACTACCTGACCTCATTAATCACTTCCTCTCCTCTGTGAGGTCACTACGGTTTTGAGCGAGGATGCCGCCATCATCACGCGCTACCGCCAGACGAGAGGAGAGATAACCCACCTCCTGCTTCTTTTGTGGACCTCCTTACAGCCACGTGGCAGCTGAGGTAATGTTTAGAGGTCAAAGAGAAAGCCAATGAAGTCTATCACCGCAGATGACATGGTTTTGTGGTGTGGCTGCCAGTGTTTTATTAAATCATAAGGCAACGTCATGCAATTTAACGCTCCAAAGTTTCAGATTTGTACCTCATGCTCCACTATGGCCCTCCCCTGATTCAATGCGCCCGTAACTGGTAGCATGTGTGGCTATGGATAATTACTTCTGGTGACACCATAAGTAAAATATAACAAGGGGAACAGCGTCTGCCGGTGAGATCACTCCATAGATGAAGTAGTCCCTCGGGATGCCAAGACTTCAAGAAGCTCCTGACCTCGGCCTAACTTGCTGATGACTAGCATGTGTGACTAGCTCACAGGTCAAGACAGCTGCTAGAGACACTATGGGGAGCTCAAGAGAAAAATATGATGGTTGGAACTGGAGATGAATGACAGCCTTAGCTTTACCACTCCCTCTACACTCTCTCGATATCTGAATCAAAGACCAAAGCCAGATAACCACTGGTGCTTAGGTTATTGAAGCATATGGATATATAATCTACTGCTATGGCTGGTCATATTCTATTCTTATTCAAGATAATTAATGCTGAAAATTGTGTAGCTTAGAGGAAAAAGAGCACATCCTCTGCCTTGTCCCACGTCCAACAGAGCTGTCGTCAAGTAGAGACCAAGGGCATTCAATCCTTGTGCTTATTATCAGACCAGACAACTTTTAATACTGTATGCAGACAAATCTGCTCTCAAACCAAAGGCGTTAGGTGTTCATGACACTGGAGCACTAATTTACAGAGACGTCCAATCAAATTCAGAATAACTTTCCAGTCTTCCACCAGTCTTGCTCTTCCTTACACCCCCCATCCCTGCCTGTCCTCTCAATGGTAATTATAAACCCATTAATCAGATTATGTCATAGGTTACATGTGGTCTTCATTTTGTTATATGACTCAGTCTGTTAGATAAACAACAGGGGTCTTTTATTCCATTTGACGTTACCACTGTTTTCACTCGGATGGAGCTCAAGCAAAATTGGTCTGAAGCAGTGCACTGGAGTAATTGACCAATTTGTGGGATTTTTCAGATGGTCATGGCTTGTTGAGCCTTGGTCTTGAGTAACTGATCCCTCACAGTAAATGTCACATGTGGTCAAGTAGCCACCTGGGTGGATCCACGGAGGTCCGCCCAATCAGAAGTTAGTCTTTTTAGTTTTATGTGTACCAGATGGATTCAGCAGCTTCTTGACAGTTTTTAGGTTTGAAGGGATTTTCTAAGCCACACGCCAACATCCACCCGAATAACCGTAGGAACACTTTGCATTGCAAAGAGAAAGTATATCCTGGGAGGTCTATGGCGTTAAGACTTGGCTCCACTAGAAAAAAACTTGGTTAGTGAATTATTCTGGTCGGGAATCATTCACAAAGTATCAGTTGCCCTTCGCCACATTTTGGAATGTGAAACATTGCCTGCATTTTAATGTTTTCAAGCCATTACACACTTGGTTAAATGATCAAATTGTGTTACTTCAGACACAGACAGAAAATTAGACGAGGCGTTGAATTTAAATTGGCAGTTACGGCTTATATTTGAAGTACATTTGACCCCAAATTCAACAGTATTTTTCAAAGTGTGCACGGTCTTGGATTATTTTCTCTTTAAAAAAAAAAAAAAGAAGAAGGAAGATTTGATCTTTTTATTAGTTAAGCAGTAGCGGCTAATGGAGGGCTGCTAGAGGAAGTGGTAGCTGTTTGAAGTGGTGATTCTGATACAGGAGTCTCTTTCATCACAGTGGGACGCAGTCTGCGAACTTTAATGGAAATCATAATGCATGTTCATAACTGCCCAAAGGTAAAGGGGCTGGAACACGTCTGCGCGCCGTGCTCCACAAACATTCAGGTGTAAAGTTTTAATAACTGTATCTGTGCAGAAACATTTACTCTGAATTAACCGAATTGTCATATTTATCGTGGGAGGGCTGAAAATTAAAATTTTGAACTGGTATTTATTTATTTTGATTTCATCCTTTTGATGCTCATAGTTGCACTGGAAAGTGTCTCAGTCATTACCTGAAGTATAAGCTGTGAGATTTTGATCTTTACTGCTCAAAAGTCCTGAAACATTAGAAAAGCTTTTGATTTCTCTTCACCCTCTCCTAAAGGAATGTAGACCTAGTGCAGAAAAGAACAGCAGACCGCAGAGAAAGGGTCTCCAGTCCAACCAAAAACAAACAATGAACTTATTTTCGCAGCACTTCTACCTCGTCAAAGCTATTCAATAAAAGCTCCTTTAACAGTTGCTAATGTGCATTCAATCTCTACTTCCTAAATGAGGGGTTGCCTGAGATGGAGGTCTTAAAACCTGATGTTGCCGCTTACCTGGGTCTCTTTGTTCTCTCGCCAGCTTTATGGCTACATGGAAAGTGAGCCGCTCACCCTGCAGCTGTTCATAGGGACCGCAGACGACCGCCTCCTGCGACCACATGCCTTCTACCAGGTCCACCGCATCACGGGCAAAACCGTCTCCACCGCCAGCCATGAAGTCATGCAATCCAACACCAAAATCCTGGAGATCCCTCTGCTGCCTGAGAATAACATGAGAGCTATGTGAGTGCTATCCATCTTTCCGTCTTTCTCTATCCACGCTTTTCTCCAGTAACTCGGATTTTAAAACACAAACAGAAACATGCACACTCTTCTTTCTTTCTACACCTTCCTCTTTGCTATAGCTCCATATGAAGAGAATGTCTGATGATAAATACTGTTACGCATACACTTCAAAATAGGCCTTCAAATTGGAGTTCTGTACTTTTACCTGAAGGGATGCACAAATACTAAAGAAGGAAACAAGCGCTGAGTTCATGGGGGCTTTAATTCGGTCCAGCGTGCATTCGGCCTCTTACGGTTTGAGGCTCGCGCTTGGAGAATCAAGATTTTTTCCTAGAGTGCAATGGTCCACCAGAATAATGTGGTCCCATTATACTTGGCTTGGTCAACATATTCCAGCGAGACAAATTAGAACATCCCAACTGAACTAACAAGTCTGGTGAAAAGGATGATTTAGGCTTGAAGGGCAATTAGTCACATTCTTGCAGCCTGTAGTACCCAAAGCAAACAGTAACTTTAATAACTAAAGTATATAACTGCAATTTTAATACAATTTAGCAATTTAGCACAGCAGTGCCCACTGATTTCCATTAAAATAAGCAATTTTATTTTGTCTTATTAGGACTGTATTTTAGTATATACAATATGGACATAGCCACTTTGTCATAGCTCACTGGTTAGCCGCAGCTCCATTTCAATGGGTCCTTGACCGGCCAGCATGCACATTTCCATGCAGGAACCCAGCCATCATCGAAGTTATTTTATACACACCTGTGTTTTTCTAGTGGGTCAGAAAGTCCTCTGAAAAATCTGCATGATCATTTGCAGGACAGCAGCGGCTGTCTGCTGCACCATGACCAAACAGAAACCTCTGGAACAGAATCATGTCTGTAATTTGTGAAGCAGCTGGTGCAACAATAGTCTTTCACGTTAATGAATGAAACTGGCCACACAGACATAGGAGGGACACGTAAGCAGAGCATGTGCCACTCCTCGGAGATCCACTCTGCAAACTTTAAAGGCCAGTCTTCTCTTTAGATTTTATGAGAGGAATGCATGGCTGTTTTACACAGAAAAGGGTCATAGTTTTTTTTTGTTTTTTAAATGAAATTAAACTACTGGTATACTGAAAATGGCCTGCATAATCAGATTCATTACATGTCACATACATTAAATAATCAGTGCAGCCAAGGGATAAATATGACAAGTAAAAAATACAAAAAGACAGTAAACTGTCCTGCAGGGGCGAGCTCTTGTTTTCCCCTTCCATCCTTTTCACATCACAGAACCCACGAGCTGTTGTCTCAGAACACGGTAGTTTCAGTTTAGCTAGTGTACAGTGATTAGTGAATTCCTGTTTCATGCTGCAGTCATAGTCACTGTATATGCAAATACATTAAAAAAAAACATGATAAAAAGGTAACTCCTTATCAGACAGTAGCCAGTGTATGTGTTGTTTGTTCAATGACATTAGTGTTTGATCCAATCGTAATGTCCACACTCAAGAACAAACTTTTGATGTGCTCCCCTGCTGTAAGTGTGTGAGGCTTTGGATGAACCAAAAATAACCACCTAATTATTCATAACATAATAAATCTGTATTTGATGTGGTTACAATACCAGAGAGAGCCGCTCTTCTAAATGTGATCTTGGTTTGTCTTCAGGAATAGAGCATCAGTTTTCTATGGCTGAAAAATCTGTCATCCTCCCTCTAGACTTGCAGTAAGCCAAGGGCTGTGCTCTGCAGTGTATCCAGGCAGTAGCTCCTGTCCTGGGGCTCCGTTTAGACTAGGCAGCAGTGAATTTATTGGACTGAGGCCCAGAGCTCTGTGTTACGGGCAAAACCACTGTATCTTAGCGCAGGTTACATAAGGCAATTACCTCTTACTGTTTATTCTTCACCATTTAGGCTTTAAGTGCATATATATTTTTAAATAAAAAGCATATTGTTGATACATCTCTACAACACAGTTTAATGCTTGTATAAATGTTGGGGATTATGAAGATTTATGGGCTATAAGAGTTTCCTGACCGGACAGTGGCCTTCTTTGGCTTTAGCGTAGATGATTTTAACATTTGTATTACATTACAATATCATTTCCAACAATACCTCAATATCCTTCGTATTGTAACATATATACTGTTTGCCCATTTTACATAATGTGTCCCCTAGGTTATGATTTTATTTTATTTTTTTAAATGGGCATTCAAGAGGGGTTTTTTTCCCCCCCTTTGTCATCAGCGCACAAGAAGAGGAGTTAAAGTTTCATATTTCTTTCTGACTATCTAAACGTGGAAGATGGAGAAAAACCTTTAACTGTCTCTCTCCACTAAGCTGTTAAAAAGTTGCCTTGATAATGCAGAATCCATCTCGTTGCTCGCATGCCAGCAGTCATTTTGCAGTGCTTGACTGTGTGGGATGCAGACAGTCGAGAAATGCAGTCAAACTTTCTGACAGCTTCAATCTGTTTTTTTTTTTTTCTTTCCTCTTCTAAGACGTTTTAAAGCAGACAAACCACCTCTGCAGATTCTAACTACTATAACCTAATAAGCAAGGAAACATTAATAATAGGATGACGGTGTCCCATCATCTTGTTATTGTTTAAAACCACAGACTGGTGGCGTATTAAAAAGGAAAGCAAGGAAAACCTTGATCCATGCATCGAGAGGATCTGGTGGTTTTCTTATGCTGTAAGGGACATTTTTGCTGGCAGGGATTGATCTCCTAAAAAAGGCTAAAAGGGAATGATTCACTGTAAATGATCTGTTTTGAGTGATCAACTTTAATTCTGTAATGCAGCATTTGTCTCCTGATGGGAGTGGTGTGTTTAAGGCCCCAATCCAAAGCTCACTGAACAGTTCGATGAGCTTGAAAATGATTTGGGTTATACGCTACGACCTTTGCAGTCACCGCATCTTGACCTATGGGCGATTTTTCTATTTCCAAAGGTTTTGCCCTAATTTTGGAAGAATCGTTTAGGTCCCTCAGATATATTACACAGAATCAATGCCAAAGCATACTGAATTCTGGCAGAAACCGTGCACAAGTTTATAGCAATGTTTATGAGTTTGTTGCAAGCTACAGTGCGAGATGTGGCTCTAGTAAATTTGGGCATGACATCAAGTTTGTATGTTGATAATCCCTGTTGAATTGTAGGCTATGAGTAATAGCTGCAGTCCCTCCACTATTACTTACCCTAGTATTTCATCTTTACGGCTGTAGGACTCATCATACGAATAAGGTTTCCGCTGCCACGAGTCAGCTATATATTTTTTTCTTTGTTTAAAATCCCAAACATTTTGTTTCACATGCTTTACTTCCATCTATTATGTTTGGGTTTGTTTTCTTTGAGAGCAAGATAGTTACAGTACCACAAACCCTTCACGTTGGCCATTTTTGGTCAGATGTGGACCTCCGGCTTTAGGCACCTTGTGCTGACTATGTTCCTTCGGTTTGTCAGCTATCTGTATGCATGAGAAAACACTATATCGTCCGAGCCTGATAAGCTGAGGGCAGTCACCATGACTGTACGTGTTATTTTTCTTTTATTTAAATTGTGCAAACCAAAGTCAAGGGAAAAACGGATCGGTATAAAACCTGACATTTACCATGTTCCAGGAATCGCTCCCAAAAAGCTACCATGTAAAATAACTGAAATGCCAAACCATATCCCATTTGTATTCTCTCACTTTTACCAGCCACACTAGTTTTATTTAAATTCATGAAAGGCCATGCCTGCAAATGAATGCCCTTTTTCCACTAAGAAAAGGGAAAGAAACTCTACACCTTTACCTCCCAAATTGTGAAATGAAATAAATAAAGAGAGACAGCTTAGAAAGGGGGCTGTTACCACATGTGGCAATGATTAACAGTGGCTTAAACCCAAAATGCATGAAGTGAATGGTGTGAAAGGACAAGGCGGGCTTGATGTACTCCAACAGACCAGTGACTTTGAGCAGTGATGGGACCTTGTATGATACTGGTAAGCCATGGTGTGCTCAGTCCAGATTTCTTCAGTTAACTGCGAATACTTGGCCCACTCTGACCATTTAAAACTGTGATGTAAACTCATTAATGTCCAGCTTTTCCTTTGATGACATGCTGGATTAATAATGACACGGTCACGCTCCAATAAACTTCCAGTGCATGATCTGTAACACCAGTGGGGACTTCACTGCTGGTCCCGATGCGTAGCAGCTATTTTCAATTTCACAGCCAAGAGTAAATCAGATAGGCTCCTGTTTCAGCCCTTGGCCACACTTTCCACGCTTTTGCATCCCGTAGAAAGTATCCTGTGTGTGATTCAGGGTGTGTAACAGAGGAGAAAGACATTGATGCTTTATTGAAACACCGTAATAGAAATGGGCCTGGCCTGGAAAAAGTAAACACTGAACTTCACCTTTCCATTATCTTGGTTGTTTAATGTCGTCTCTGAAATATAGTCTTAGATTGTTTGCGTGCTTTTCTCTGTCCCAGAATCGATTGTGCGGGAATCCTGAAGCTGCGTAATTCAGACATTGAGCTTCGCAAAGGGGAAACAGACATCGGGCGCAAAAACACACGCGTGAGGCTGGTGTTTCGTGTGCACATCAACCAGCCCAACGGCAGGACAGTGTCCCTACAGGCTGCTTCAAACCCCATTGAATGCTGTAAGTATTACGCACACACACACACACGCACGCACACACACACAGAAATAAACATGAAACCTGGCATGTCTTTTCTCTTGGCTTTGCACCCAGGCAAAAGGTGGCATCTATTGTTGTAATCCAATAAACTGAGCTACTATTTTATTGCCTACTGGAGCAAATTCAGTGCATCTGCACCCAATAAGCTTTATATGATCAAAGGTATTTGCCAAAGCAATAGATGCATTGTGCACGATGCCAAACACACGTGCTATCTATCTTAAATTCGCATTTTACGACTGAGTGCACAAGTTATTTTGGTAACACTACCCCATTAGCACAGGTTTCACAAAGGTCGTTTGCCAGCCCCACTTTTGGCACGGTTGAGTGAGCACATTGAAAGAAACCACTGTTTCTTTGTCATTCATTTGTGTATATAGGTGTGATGTTATTTGCGCCCGAGGAAGCCAGTTAAACTTAGATTGTGAGACAGAGCTGGCGTTACAGTTTATGGTCGAAGTGGAGGTTAATCTGAGTTAGTGCATCATTTAGATTGCTCCTTTTTTAAATACATTTATACCTGAGATTCATGAATACAATTCACAGATCCGCGGTGATACTGTATGTCTATGCGGCTGTGAATGGTTACCAAATTCCACAGGTCAAAGGTGACTAGATGGCATCATTTCATACAAAACAGAGACAGGTGTTTGGCCATAGGTACGTGACTGAAAATAATGACCATGAAAATCTTGTTTTGACCAGTTGTGCGCCTTTTTCAGTGTCATTTAAAGAGCAGCTGTTGGCTGAAAAGCTCTTAGCTAGGGGTCATGAAATCATCATAATAAAGTTGATAAGCCTGTTTCCCTAACCAAGAACTGCTGTTTTACTGGCTGTGAGCTGGGCTCGTGCTTCCCGGGGTAGCTGGGGATCAGGCAGTGTGTTTGTGTAGTCTTGCACACTATAGTGAAACCTCTGTTTGTGTGTATCTTTCAACAGCCCAGCGCTCAGCTCAAGAGCTCCCCTTGGTAGAGAAGCAAAGTGTAGACGGTTGCCCTGCCACGGGAGGCAAAATGATGCTCCTCAGTGGACTCAACTTCCTGCCTGAGTCCAAGGTGGTATTCGTGGAGAAGGCCCAGGGTAAGCTGCAGTCACCAGGCCATGTTTACTGCATTTCAATTTCCCTTCCTAATATCCCTTTCAGATGTCTTTCTCTCCTCTTTTCCACAGTTGCATTTTCTTAGTCTCTCCTCCCGTCAAAATAGAGCACGACTTGCCAGCAAGCCACATGTGGTGTGCATTAGGCCACTATATTTTTAACCAAAGCGTATTTACATTTGCTGAAGTTTCCATTGCCTGTTCAGCGGTGCTCGCCACAAGTTAAGGAATGAATCACAACCAGGGCATGTGCAACGTCTCTTTCTCTCACTTTCCCTCTCTCCCTCACTATCCCTACCTCCCCGACTCGTTTTGCTTTTGACAGTTAACCCTCTCGCTCGCTTTCAGTTGCTCTTTCTTCCACCCATTCTACCAGAGGCTCACCCCGGCTGCCTGTCGGAAGCCATTTCTTTTTTTTTTTTTTTTCTTTTTTTTTCGTCCAGATTTTTTGGCCATATGTTTCTTCCCCGTGTGGGTGGGAGCTGAAGTAGAAACACTACTGATCAGGTTTGCAGATTGAATAATGATTGTGATCATTTCCTTGATTGCACCCAATAAATCAAAGCAAAGGTCAAGTACAGTAGTACCTCTGGAGTCAGCTGAAGCATGATGTGAGTGCTGCTGCTGCTGCTGCTGCTGGTGAGGAGCAAGTAAAGAAGAACATAAATAAAGTTGTGATAATAACAGAATTGCCTCTGCCAGTTGATTAATCATGGATTTCAAAATTCCGGGATGGTGGTGGATGCGGTCGTCCCTTACCCATACTTTCCAAAACACTCTCCCTGCCGCCCCTTAGCTTGTTTTAATGGCCTACTCTTAAGGACATAAAAGCATAAGGAGGAAGCAGCAGCAGGTTAAGGGGAGGTGGATGAACTTGGTAATGTGGGGTCTCCCTCCTCCTTGAAGAGGAAACCCCATACCTACACAGCACATTTGCCCCTCCACCCCTGGCTACTTGAGAATTGTGACCCCCATCTAGGTTGTGTTTCCCTTCTTTCCCCCACTCTCTTTACCTTGATATTCTGTTTCCTTCTTTTTTTCTATTTTCGCTCCCTCGTCCCTCATTTTTCTCACCTCTATCCCCAATACCCGCTAAAGACATTAGCCGCTGTGGAGCTCCCCTCTAGCGGGATCTCCACACTCGTGGCTGCCATTGACATTTCAGTGGTTTGTTTTCCATCTCTGTGGTGTCGAGAAGGAGAAGGAAGGAGAAAGAGATCGAAAGAGAGGTTGTCTGTCTACTACTTAGTCTGCTTTTATGTGAACTTTAATGACCCACCACTTCCAGGGGCTCCTAAGTCAAAAAGCCCATTACAGAAAGACCTGCACACGTGCACACACAAGGAACACACACATCACTCACTAATGGCAACTATGTATGAGCAACTATGAGCATGGAAAAGTACTTACGACCTAAATATACTGCAAAAGATTGTCTTTTGGCATTTTAATCAGAGAATCCTGCTGTTTCGTGGAGGTTTCGGCTTAAAATTTCTGATTGTTGATTTAGAAGGGCCAAACTGGGATGAGGAAAAAAGAAACCAATAAAATTATAATTATATTCCAGAATTATTCTGTAACTTTGGTTTTATTTTCCTCTGGAAAAGTTCATGACTAAATGCATCCATGAAACACAGAGCATTGTGCGGCAATAATTGCTAGTCGCAGACATGTGCTTACACAGTCATGCATACGTACAGCCAAGGCCTTTGTATGGCACAACACCAATCACTGATTTCGCCTCAGTGGTGACAGCCATTACTGCTGCTGCCATCGAAGGTCAGGAGGGCTGCTCACTTTCCAAAGTTGACTCCAATAAACACCTCCAAGAAAATTCCACAAATCCTAAGGAGCAACAGACTGCTTTGAGGGTACCAATCCAACTTGTGTGAATAATTATATACAGTTAAAATCATCCCAAGTGGAGTGAGGGGGAGATCGCACACAGCACAAAAGCCTATTAGCACAAATGAGCTATAAATCATAAATACATCTACTTCTTTAATTGTTTCCATTCATTATATTTCTTTTATGCAGGATGTAGTTGCTTTTGGCATGTGCACAGATGTTTCTGAATTGTGTGCAACACCAACACAACAAAAATAGATATCAATTAATTACAGAACTTTCAGTTAGTCACTAGTCTGTGGCAAATCATTGACACACGTGGCCACTGTATCTGGCCACATTATCTTCTGTATACGGAGCAAAATATAACGGTAAGAATAGATAATAATGCATGTAGGAGCAAATGAAATTTTTACAACAGCAAAATAAATAAATGAGACCCGCATGTATTCTTGAATCATAACTCCGCTCTGTTTGTCGACTTTAACCTTCCTCTCCTCCGTTGTTTTGATTGTCTGTCTGTCCCCCCGTGAGGCATCCCCAGGATCAAATGAGCAGAGCTCATAGCTGTTGCCGCTGCGGGAAACCTTAATGCGCCCTGAAAAATAATTACTTCTACTTTTTAAATGCCATGTCCATCCCCACTGCTC
Organism: Cichlasoma orientale; assembly: GCA_034780415.1. Taxonomy (NCBI): domain Eukaryota; kingdom Metazoa; phylum Chordata; class Actinopteri; order Cichliformes; family Cichlidae; genus Cichlasoma; species Cichlasoma orientale. Next base: position 236,626 of record JAVDPK010001582.1, on the reverse strand, counting down.
CACTTCATCACCCACAGGATAACTGATGCAAACCGGTGCATTCGCGTGTGTACAGTATGTGTGTGTGTGTGTGTTTGTTGTTGTGTACCCACTGTGGCTGTTAGCCTGAGGGCCTGTTTGTGTTGTTCAGTAGGAAGTGTTTTCAGTGAGTCATCCACAAATGATTCCCTGTAGAGGGGTGAATCGGAAAAGACAAGACCCTCAGACTGTAGACTGGGAGAAGAGTAGAAAAAGGCGGGGCTTCCTTAGAAATCTTGAGATATCAGAGTATAGAAATGAGCAGCTATTGCGATCCAAAGTGGACTCGAATGCCATGCATCGATTTCCACTTGCCCCAACAAAAGGTTTTGTTTGTTCATGTCACTCTTGTAGATGCAGATGTGCTTTTACTCCATCGCTGGAAAATTCACATCACCATTCGCTCCAGTTTTTCAGTTCATTACAGACCGCACATAACGGAGAGTGCCAGATATTCAGACTGCAGGAACATAGGTATCGATAGACTCAATTTGTACTCATTTTCTGTTGCAATTTAAAAATTCCTTTCAACAGTAATTTTGCTGGCAAGAATTTTTAATAATCCTTGTCATTTTTGCTCCGTGCAGTAGAGAGCTGTGCCCGTTCCAGAACCACAATGTGGGCATTTCTGAAACTTTCCATCGTCTTTTATATTGTTGTGCCTGATTCGGTTTTTGTCATTAGTATTGTGTTTTGTGTCTGTGTTTTGGTTTATCCAAACCATTCTTTTGGCACGGGATTAGGAAGACATACCTGGCGCACCTATTGCAGTGTGTGTTCTGGCTTGCCCTGCTTTCCATGGATGGAATGAGTGCTAAAGGCAGGGAAAATAGAGGGACAGACAGACAAACAGAGAGAGAGAGAGCTGGGGAAAGCCTACACTCTGACTCAGAGGGGAGGTAAGGGAATTCCCTGGTGAGCCGGATAGTTTTTACATCTGGTCGGATTGGAGCGTTGCCTGGAGCTCAGCAGCACCATACAGCCTGGTCTGCAGCAGGGAGAAGTCTTCTCTACCCCTGCCTCAGGCTGGAGAGAGGACTCTTAGCTACAGTATAATCTGTAACATTAGGACAACATAGTCCACTGCAATAACCACAGGCTGTTATTCCTCATGTGCAAAAAAACTCCTGAGCATCAGACTGAAATGTTTTGATATTCATACCTTCATAGTTTGAGGAAGCTGGACCTTACAGACTATGATCTGAACTGTTAGAGTTCATTCATACACTGTTTATACTTGGCTGAACTCTTCCACCCTGGGCAAGTCTAAACACCAGACAAACTGGTCGATGTATTGTACTTGTAGCAGTATGTCTAGACTGCCCTTTGGCTTTAGGCTAGGATAACCATGGCTCATCTTGGCTCACACTTCTGCCACTTTGGCAGGATAAGTCCAACCTCCACCCCTGCTTCAGGTATGAGATTTGTAATCCTATAGTCTAATTAGGATGGTAAATTGTGCTATTTCATAATCGGGCATTATTTATCACCGCTGTAATGGCTTAAGTTCCCAAGCTCCTTGCTAGAAGAGCATCATGAAAAATATGTGAAATGGAGCTCAAGTTTGTTTCTTATGCTTAGTTTAAAGCTGTCCAGTCATTTTGGGCACATCGATGCATCAAAGCAATCAGTCGAGTGATAGCAAGAAAATGTGGAGATTTTCCTGTGGCCTTCACCCTTTCTTCAGACTCAACATGTAATAACCAGAGCAGCCTCTCAAATCGGGGAAAGACAGTCATTCTTTCAGGGAAACATCTCAAGGTCACTCCAGTTGATTAGAATGGTGATATAACCTAAAGAAATGTGGCTCACTACATGTGTCTCCATGACCGATTTGGCAGCAAGCTGTTGGAGCGACCCTGCTCTGATATCACATGAGCATCTACCTACATTCCTTTTCGCCGTTCGCTCGCTGTAAGGGTCTCGCTGTGACTCGCGCTAGGCTGTGAAATAACATGCAAGACACCATTAAGAGCAACAAGCTATGATGTCTTTCTAATGCTATCCACTCTGCAAATACTATCCAAATGTGCAAATGCAGATGATCCTCCCACCACCACTCCGAGTCCTCATATCATTTTCAAACTCAATGCCACACAGCTGGACTCTTAAAAAGAAGCATAAAATTTCACTCCGCTGATCGCCATCCTCCTCAGGCTGCAGCCCCAGGTCAAGTCAAGTCACGCTTTCCCTGTTATACACCAAGAATAACTCACTTCCTGGCTATAAACCCATCATAAATCGACTGTCAAGTCATAATTTATACGGACGGGGGGGGGGGGGGGGGGGGGGACCCCCCCCCCCCCCCCCGATCTGAAGCAGACCCACATTTCTCCAGTTTCACCAGGTCTTAGATTGGCAGAAGCCAGTTGCTCCAGACAGGAGAGCAGCTGGGATCAGTCACGGTGGAATCCCTTTGGCCTTTTCGGCTTTGCGCTTCACTGGACAACAAGGTGATTGCCGTGAAAACTGTGTGTAAATTTACTGAAGCATTTTCATTCAAGGTAGCAACGGAGACGTAATAAAATGGAAAATAAACTTGAAATAGGTAAACAGGAAAGAGATATAAATACGCTTTAAAAAAAATATCATCTCTGGAAAAGAGACGTAGCTGCAGAATACGTCTGGGTTGTTTCACAAGACAACCTCCGCATTTAAGCGTGTGATTCATAGTTTCCATTCTCAAAAATACTAAAGTGAACTTGGTCAGTGGAAGCTGTTGTGCAGTACATAACGCCTTTTTTTTTTTTTTTTTTGGAAGGAAAAATCACTTCCGTTATTAAAAAAAATAATAATAATGAAACAAAAAAAGCCAAAACCTGTAAGTTCATCGTGAGGTCAAATACATTATTAGTCAGCTGTCCGGGGCTCTTAATTTGTGAAGAAGTAGTAACTCAAGAAGGAATATAATACTAATAATGTGAAAAATATACAAGAAAAATAAAATATCATGAATAAAGGGATTGGATTGCACAAGATTTACTATAACAGCAACTCTGTTGCCAGGTTGTCACCAGGCAGGTACACAACATTGTGTGTTGTCAGGAACTGAAGAAGAGATGACTCGAAGAAGCCTCACCCTACGTGCTGTCTAATTGCCTGATGAATGAGCATGTTGTCCTGGTTTTCTGGCGCTAGTCTTTGTGGATCTCATTTGCACAAGTGAGTCATATATAGAAAAACTGCCTGGTTAACAGTTGAGCACAAAGTCTAAAAATAAATGTGCTACTATTTGTCCACGTGCATGCATGTATTCATTCACTACTTTGTTTAACAAAGACAGGATTATACTGTACCAAGAGATCTCCAGACACAGCTCCTATATACCGCTTATTGTTTTGTGCTTCCCCTGATATAATTCAAGTTGAAGGCCAGAACAAAGGAAAAGGATGCTGTGGTTGCATGTGTGCATATGTGTGCATCTGTGTGCATGCATTTCGCGTGGGTGGAGTTCGCTTGAAAGAAGAGGTGTTGTCGGGAACAGAAGCATTTTGCAGATGTTGCAGGGAAGATGGAGAGAATGGAAAGTCCTGTGGTTATCACCCGTGCGGCATGCCACAGGTGGCCCCATCCCAATTCCATCAAACCTTTCGCTTTGCTAAATGTGATGCAGCGTGAATTGAAAAAGTTTTGCAGAACAAACTGATTTAGAGCTACCAAAGGTGAGGGGAAAAAAAAAAAAGATCAAGAGGGAGGCAGAGGGGGAGAGAAGTTTGAAAAACATGTTTACTAGTGGAGGCTGGGGTTGACGTCGTAGTCTAAGGTTTCCCTCTTGGAGTGTCTCCCAGAGCGGAGGCGGGTGAGATTCCCTCTTGGTTCCCCTAGACGTAACATGAGGAACGCTCATCTCTGTCTCTCCCCTTTTCTCTGACCTTCTCTCAGCCTGTGCTCGCTCTAATTGCCCTTCCATACTCCGAACAACTACACAGCATTAGATTTACCTCATTCTTTCACGCACTTCACTCATCTGCCACGTACGCAGGATTGCACGCTGTGCCCCCTGGCAGTTCTATAGGCACATCACCCTGCTACTATCCCCCAGGTCGTGCACTTCATCTCCATCACAGTGAGGTTACATTTCTCCATATGCAACTCTTATTTCCCCCAGTTCAAATAGAAAAACCCTTATCTGATCTCTCCACCGTCTGTTTTTCTCTTCCCCTGTGTTTTAATATGGCCATTTTGGAAAGATATATCTACTGATGTTCACTCACTGAATAATAAAGCTGACCACCCGCCCCCACTACCACATCGCACCAATAATAAGCCAGCCGTGACTGGAATGCTTTACTCTTTCACGCTCTGCATGATGTAAAAAACATAATGCTTCGGGGGGGGGGGGGAACCAAGGGTTTTACATCTTCCAGAGCTGCTGGACCTGCGCTATCAGTTATGTGGAAACTGTCTCTGATTATCTTATCTGATGGCTTCCTGTCTCTGACGCAGCGTTTCAGCTGCAACTTCAGTTCTCTATTTAATCTGTAACCTCTTGCTGACACCTGCTAACATACATTAGCAGTGCCACACTAGCCATCCTTTCAATTGCATCACATGGTGTGCCACTGACACAAAAGCTGTTCTGTGTCACGTTCATTTCTGACAGCAGTAATGACTCATGGGTACTGAAAAAAAAAAAGAGAGAAATTGCAGTGTGGTCGGTGCTGATTGCCCTAACAGAGCCCAGAGCGTCTGTTCACAAAGGTGTGGCGTGAAATTGCAGAGAAAACGCAAAGAATGTGAAATGAGCTTCTGCAGGCTCCCAACAGCTGCACCAGCACACAGGCTTTTTATTGCAAGGCAGCGAGGGGAAACCTCCTCACCACAATATGAGAAGATGAGAAGAAAGACAGAAAATGCCCTACACTGTAGAGTTCTGAATATAAACCAGGGAGGGGAACAGGAAAAAAGTTAGAAAAATAGAAAAGAAAAATCTAATCAAGGATTTAATGAGGAGACAGAAATAGTGCAGAATTTTATGGAGACAAAATAAGATTTTCAATTTTATTTATATAGCGCCAGTTCATAACAACAGTCGCCTCAGGCACTTTATATTGTAAGCAGCCTAGACCTATCACAGCATAACTAAGGTCGGGTTCAGGGTCACCTGATCCAGCCCTAATTATAAGCTTGATCAAAAAGGAAAGTTTTAAGCCTAATCTTAAAAATAGAGAGGGTGTCTGTCTCCCAAATCCAAACTGGGAGCTGGTTCCACAGAAGAGGGGCCTGAAAGCTGAAGGCTCTGCCTCCCATTCTACTCTTAAGTATCCCAGGAACCACAAGTAAGCCAGCAGTTTGAGAGCGAAGTGCTCTATTAGGATAATAAGGTACTATGAGGTCTTCAAGATATGACAGGGTCTGATTAGTCCAGATTTTGTATGTGAGGAGAAATTAAATTCTGGATTTAACAGGGAGCCAATGAAGAGAAGCCAATATGAGAGAAATATGATCTCTCTTTCTAGTCCCTGTCAGTACTCTAGCTGCAGCATTCTGGATGAGCTGAAGGCTTTTTATCAAGCTTTAGAGTGACCTGATAATAATGAATTACAATAGTCCAGCCTAGAAGCAATAAATGCATGAACTAGTTTTTCAGCATCACTCTGAGACAGGATGTTTCTAATTTTAGAGATGTCAAGGAGGAGGGTTGCACGACAGACAGCCTGAAAAAAACAAAAAAAACAAAAAAAAAACGAATTTAAGGAATAGGGACAAGGGAGAAGACAGGCAGGTATATTATAGGAAAGAATAGTGACAAAAAGCTTGGAGTCAAAACAGCACATATCACCAGGAACCTGAGACAACAGATCTTCTTTTATTGAATTTAAGTCGAAACATGATTAATCATTTAATTGGCGCTGCGTTTCTGTGCAACACAGAAACAAAGGCTAAAACCTCATCCCAAGCTGTTCTGACATGTTCAATTTCCAGTTTGTAGCCACACTCCAGTTAAGGTCCAATCCATCTATGTGCTGATGCAGTTCATAAAGACCCCCGCTAAATAATGCGTTTTCTTTTTGCAATAGATGGGCATCATCTGTGGGAGACGGAAGCCAAAGTTGACAAGGACTCCATCAAATCAGTAAGTGCGCCTCACTGAGAGGGATTTATTTGAAATGCTCGTGCTGTCTTCAGTCCCACCTTCCCATGAGACTTTCTCCTTTCCTCTCTCTGTCTCTTCCTCATCTGTCCCCTGCAATGATGTAACCTTTGCTAAGGCATTACAAATTGCAACATAGACAATGATGTTTAGCCGATGCAATCCTGAACGGAATTTTCACAAAATCTCTTTACCCTCTTGGAAGTAATTAGACACAGGCTGTCATGTTGTTTTTGCATCTAATCCATGAAGATACACATGTATGGATTACAACATGGAAGCATGCACACACACACACACACACACACACACACACACACACACACTAACACCACAGCCCTCCCAGCATAGCCAGACGTTTACTTCACAGTGAAGTGTGCTGAATTGGGCTTGAACACCTCGTCTATGCTGGGATCGTGCAGCCAAGAGCGGATCACACCCCTGCACCCAACCTGCTGCCTTTCATGAGGGCTGCAATGAGAAAGCAAACCAGTGTACTTATTTAACTGACGCTCGGTCAGATTGTTCCTATAAAAGCGAGCAAGAAGGAATCGTCGACAGAGGGAACGAAGCAAATGTTGTTGTACGTGTCACAGAAAGCTGCTTGGGCTCTGGAGTTAATTAAGACTTCATCAAGGTTTGCTAGCCCTGCTTTTACTGTGGAGAGTCAAGAACAGAACCTGGTTGCTTCTGCAGGATGACAGTATATTTTCATCAGCAGTGTCTCATCCATAGTACCCCCCCCCCCCCTTTTTTTTATAAATTGAGGTGATTTAAACTTGCACAGAGTTAACTATTCCCAGCTAAAGTCTGCAAGTCGGGATGTTTGCCGTTTACTTGCTGTCGTTATTTCACTTGGGTAAATGACTTGGTTGCATCAGCAGGACAAATATGGACTGCGATGTCTAATTTCTCTGTAGGGCTGGCAGATGCGTGATGGTCCCAGATGCTGGAAAATTAGCAGCCAACATTGATAAAACACAAATACTACAGTGTGTGTGTTTTTTTTAAATCTAATAAACAATTACTGAGACAGCAAGAGAGAACGTTCCTTCTTCTTATGCCAGTTGTGACCAGACTGCTTTAAAGTGCTCCAGTCTGACTGCCTGCTTGACTGTGTTTTTATTGCTGTCCAGAGTGTGCTAACTTTCACTGGCTGGGATGGCGAGGGGAAAGCTGTGTGCATGCACTTAACACCTTCAATCTGCCACCTGCATGTTTTTCTTTGTCATTATCTGGAGGGTAGACTGGGGCTGAGCTCACCTCCAACCTCCCCACCCTGTCCCTCCCACCTTCCCTCGTGCACGGTGATGACCAACAAAAACCTGCTTCCTGTCAAAATGCCTCGCTCTGCGCCTGTTTGGGTCCAGAGGAGAGTGACAGCTATCCCAGGATCTAGACAGAAACTTGAAAGATTTTTCCAATGTTCCCCATTCATGTTCCAGCCTCGCTGTAGTCTAGTGGTGCAGGGAAGGTGGGCAAGCATGCCAGGGAAGGCAGTGCTGTACAAACAAATAAGCTGGCTCCCTCCCTTCTCTGGGGCTGCACAGGGACAAAGCTAAAGCTCCTCGGTTTTCCTCAGAGTCAAACACAGGCACTGGACCAACTTCATGAGCTCTTATGCTGCATCTGCATAGTCCAGACAAGTTCATTTAGACCAACTCCCAGTCCAGCCTCTCGGAAACAGTATCCTGAATACTGTCCAACTGCAAAATAAACATAGCTGTTGATTAACCTCTTAATTCCCACGGGTGCGTAGTCCATTATAAACCCATACTGTGCAGCCAATCTTTCAAATTCGCAGAACTTCCCAATTCCCAAGTTTTCCAAAGATATAAAAACACATCAGCCTGAATTTGAGACAAAATAAAAAATTAAAATTTAAATAGTTTTTTGAAACTAAAAAGCTAGGAGGAGAAGTGAAAGGAGCAACTTGATTGTTTTAGGGTGATGAGTAAACACGGAATATGTCTCAGACATATTTTTTTTTTCCATTTCTGTCAGCAGAAGTCTAAATATAGAGTACAGGTGAAATAATATCACATCTTAATTCTGTTTCAGAATGCTCTTGTTGTGGAGATCCCGCCGTACAGGAACCAGAGAATATCCAGCCCGGTGCACGTTAACTTCTACGTCTGCAACGGCAAGAGGAAGAGGAGCCAGTGCCAGCGCTTCACCTACCTTCCTCCGAATGGTAATCATCATCTCCAACCTTTTTATTACCAGTGACACTGCGACACTCCTATTGCTTTACACAGGCCGCACGCTTTGCATTCTTTATTGCAGGCATTTTTTCATGCCTTGACATCCGTCCGCCGCAGTTTACCACAACCGTCAACATGCCGTGTGAAATTTGCAGCCATTTTTTTCCCCCCGTGAATGTTTTTGACGGTGTAAGTGGCAGCACTTGGCTGAAGCCTCTGAGTGAGAGCAGAAGGTGTGAAGTGTGTTTATTCTGCAGTGACAGCGCGTTCCCCGGCCATGAGGTGCACCTACTGAGTGACAGAGCCTCCGAGCACTGTTGATGTAGAGAAGTCAATCTCCCGGCGACCTGACTTTCACACCCAGCCTCACACATTCTCTTCCAGCGCACCTATGAATTGACAAAAAAGAAATGCACGCACGCACGCACGCACGCACGCACACACACACAAACCGTGCACCAGCCGGTGCTTTGCCTTATCATTCGTGTAGCAACCTGAAATCCCAGGAATACCTCTCTCTGTGTGTTTATCACCAGCCCCTGGCGTCAGTGTTTATAGATGGCTTTCACACTGGAATTTAAAGAATGTATTGTTAAGAGTTAAGAGTTCAGCCTCGGAATTACATTGTGAGCTTTTTGCTCTTAGTAGGCACAGGTGAAATATCAGCTTTGGTATCACTTTCAAGCATCCCACGGGAATACTATTATTTTATCGTGTGCGTTTGCTCTTTCAACCGCAGCTTTCCAAATATGGTGCCTTTGCTACTGGCCTTTTAAAACAATAGTTGCTGAAGGCGGATTTAGTGATGCTGCAGCACCCGCACCCTCGTGTGCCCTAGCTGGTTCTGGAATTCTAACCAGCAACTGTGCATTTATAAGACATGCATTCCCCTTGTGATAACCAGTGAAATCCATTAGATCAAAACAATGGTATCTTGTTTTCATTGATCACAGCCTAATGGGTCTAATGCTTCTGGGATAGCAGGCAAGCATGTGTTTTAAGACTAGAGCTGTTAATAAGATGTGACATTTAGATTATCAGCAGATGCATTTATGGCCTCAGGAGATAAGTGATCAGGATTTTGGATGAGGCTGCGAGAACAAATAGCGCACAGCCCTATTTGGAGATGCCTGATTATATGATGAGCAAGTGCATTGTGGGTAACCGGACAAGTGTAGAACAGACAAACTGTGGCCATATATAGCTTATCCATTTCATATAGAAAGAGACAGAGAGAAAAGGGGATGTAAAGGCTTTTGAGCATCCACAGCGTCATTTCCCTGAGCATAAGCACAGCGCTAATTAAAAGATGACTTGTTGTGTTCTTTCTTTTGCTGCCAAGTAAACCGCAAGTACAGTGTGGACCACACAAGCGGGGCCAATGTCTTCTCAAAGAAGCTTAATTAAGTTACAAGTGTTACAGCCAAAGCGACCACGAATCACAAGCTTTTGAGTTCTATTTTGAGACGTAGCACTCTTTTGAAGACACCCATTAAAAAAAAAAATACAACATTGAATATTCCTGAAAACAAATAATATTTTACAAAGAGACTCTATTATTAAAGCTGGGGTAGATAGCAGTTGAGGTAGAACGCGGGCACGGTTGTGTTACAGGTTAATTTATCATTACAGAGTTTGAGCTCCATAGTTGTGATTGAACTGGCAACAGGTTTGGTTTTGTTGATTGCCCACAATGTTAAAAGCATACTATTTAAAGGTTATAAATATCATAAACACACTCTGCATGGTGACAATGACTGCAATAGTTTCACAGTTTCAATACTGCAGCAGAGAATGAGGAAACCCTGGTGAAGCTGTTTGCTTTTGAGGGTTTCAGTGCGTGTGTGTCAACAGTGAGTGAAACAACCAACACTGCGGCCATGTACTCGGGGTGGGCTGGGGAGGAGGACACCCACACACACACACTGCTGTCAACACTTTTTTTTTTTTCTTTTTTGCTCGCTTGTATGAAAAGACTCTTCCGGCCCTATGTCCCACTTCAAGCACAGTTGTGGTCTCTGACGTTGTTTAGAAAGAACATTTCTTTCACACTCTGCTGTCTGTTCGTCTATAAAAAGGCGAAACCAAACCTTAAAATAGCCCGACTTGTTTAAAACAGCGGAAGGATGAAGCAAACACTCTCGGGGACACAGATGCTAGTGAAAACCACCTTTATTTTCCATTCAGGTCATGTGACCATCTTGTTATTCTTTGACATTAATGCGAATGTGGTTGGCACTACTGCGGCTAAACACTGATGCCTGCATTTGAAGAACCAAAAAAAGAAACAATACTGTTTGCTATATGTTGCCCTGCAAGTACACCTGACATATTATTTCAGCAGGCATCATGTTTCAGACATGTAAGCAGATTTGTATGTTCTTTGCCGCTAGTATGAATACAGCATATTATTAGGCCTGTCGGATGCAGTCTGTAGTGGATAGAAGATGGGTGTTGCAGAAATCTGAGACATTGCCATGCTAATATATAGTCAAAAACTGTGCATACTCTGTGTCAGTAAGGAAGAGCTGAATTGTGTGCATAAAGGAAACTGTTGGGGGAAATACTGCAGTTGAACGGCCACTTGAGGCTGGCTGCAAACACCTTATTCAAATTTTAAAATGCCTAGCTTTTACAAAAACTCTTTTGGTCTGTATGGCTGATTTCTCCTTTCTGACTATTTGAATTTTACACATTATATGTGTTAGGGCTTAAAGCTGTGCGTTACTAGCAGCATAGCCATTGCGGGTGACATTTGGGTAACATTAGCTCAGCCATTAGCCGTCTGCTAGGCCGAACTGGACTTCTCTATCGTGTTTGTGGTGTTGGTGCTTCCTGGAAGCTTTTAAAAGTCATCATCTGACAAATAATATGGCTTTCTGTGCACTGAATTGCATCAACAACAAATACAAGTCTGTATTTTATTTGTATGCTTGTATTTAGCAGGTATGTCTGGAGACACCTTGCTAACCAAGCTCCATAGTATTAGCTGATAACTTGGTATCCAAACCTACATATGGTCACTTTTAACTCCCAAAAAAAAGCAAAAAGAAAAGAAAATGATGATGGTTGTAATTCTACAGTAAAGGTTTCCAAAGGAGAGTCCACAAGGGTGATGTGGCGGTTACAGACATCTTTTATATACAGTTTATGTTATGACGAATACAATCATTGCCTGCGCCTCAGTGGAAAAAAGAACTTGACCTTTGCCTTCACAGAAAAAATAAAGGTTAGTTTATAGAAGTAGAGGTCATATATATATATATAAATTTAAAAAAAAACAGTTAAGCAAGTTATGCAAAAAATTTTTGCTGCTCAGGAACCAACTATGAGGTATAGGTGCATTTAGCCAAAGAGTCAAGAAGACTGCTATTGTTTAAATATACCATCAGCAGCATTTGCGGTTGAAGCCTAAGTGCTTGTCTGTGATGATGAGATGTACATGCAGAACAACTGTCGTTGTCTGGTTCCCAGAATGAGCTTCCCTTTTCCGAGCTCCCGTCCAATAATTCTTGCGTGTGTAGAGACGTGACGTGTTGCTCTTCAAATAAGAAACAGTTTTCACCGACCACATTAAACAACAAACGCCAAAAAATGCTGGCAGTGACCAAAGCTCGGGCGAAGAACTTCTCGGAACCCCTTTATTTTTACAGGCCGTTTGGAGATTCCTCTGTAATATCGAGTTCTATTCTTAACGCAAATGGCTGCCTACTCCCCCCGCGTTGCATCAGTCTGTGGTTAGAGCTGGAGAGGGGAGAGCCAGAAACATGTTCTGTGACACATACAGGAAAAGTTAATGAACCACACATTGTTCTTTTGTTGTAAATATTTGCACAGTCATGTTTTTCCAAAAAAAAAAAAAAAACTGGACAATGACTGAACTGTTTCTGTCATGTCTGCAGCTTTTGGGTTTTTTTAGACTCACCTACTGTATACCAAGGCCCACAGTATGCTGGGTGTCCAGATTGCATACACAGTGGGACACAGTGCACGAGGTACCTTTGAGTTAATGAACTACCACCTGCTCCATGTTAAATGTCACTGGAGATTCATGCCGATAGTACGAGATGAATTTCTCTCTTTCTTTTTTTTCCCACTGTGGCGCAATAATATCATATCTCACCAGTGGAAATGAGCATTAGAACCTTTTGCATCCTAAAATACCTCTTGCCAATCCCCCAGAGGGACAGATGGTCTTCTTTAGAAAGTAATTTATAAAGCTACATATAAGCCCTGCTTGCCCTTTCTAATGTAATACACAGACACAAACACACATCACTGTCCTTATTTCCATCAGAGGAAACAAGTGCTCAGTAAAATACCTATATCATTCCTGATCAGTTTAATACAAGCAGACACAAGGGAAAACCGCCAGAAATGGAGAGAAAACCATGTGCAGAGCATCAACAGTCTGTGGGCCGTAACCCACAGGTTGAGAGGAAATAGAAGCCAGCTGAAGTTGGGATGCGCCTGGTGAATCTGTTTTCTCAGTTCTCACACAAAGTGGAAAGGAGACACACAGATGGCTCGAGCTGGAGGAAAGACGTCTGTTTACAAATGTAGAGGGAGAATTTTGGAGAAAATGTTTGTAACTTTAGAGAAAGGCCGACAGTCCAGCGGGATTTCGCTGGGAGAGGTCTTGCTAAATGTCAAAAACGATGCTTAGAATTTCCTCTGCTCTTAATAAATACCCTTTGCCACCATAAGCCAAACACTTTATGAAATACACCTGCCTTTTTTTTTTTTTTACAGAAAACAAACAGAAAATCCTGATGTTGTTGAAAAGTGTTACATTTTTGGCACAAACATTTCCTTGGACTCAAGGATAAACTAACGGGATTTTGGGGATTAGCCGTCAAAGTCATCGCTACCACTCGCCCGTCCCATTATACGTCAGGAACACCTGGAAGGAACGCCGATACATCGGGCTCAAACGCGGATTCGAACTGATTAAAATTTGGATTTCAAAGATCAAGGTCACTGTGACCTTCCAAAACACATGTTGGGCTTTAATGCAAGACTTTATACACTAATTGTGACACAATGTCATAAAGATGTCTAATAGGATAAAATGACAAAAGCTGTAAAAACACTTTTTCTGGCAGTTAGTCAGTGTCATAATCCATGAATAGAAGGGAGGTTGTGATCACTGTCTCTTTCACATGTGGTCAGATACTTAAATAATGACAACAAGCTTTGGTGAAAGTCTTCACTACATACAGTAAATGATTCCGGACACGCGTGAATGTAAATTGCAACTTGACTATTCCAGTTTGTAATTATTGTCCTCGTTTAACTTCTGCAGGGAAACATTCGGAACAACATGCCAGTTTTCAGGATCTGTTAAGCTTGATGATAATTTGATGTTCTTTAAATATTTAACTGGACGTGTTTTTTTTGTTGACTGATTTCATGAGGCAGAAGGTTAAAAATGTGTTTCAAATTACAGACAGCAATGCAGATCCTGACCCGAAGCTAAAATATGAAAACAATCGCATTTTATGGCATTTCCACATGACGACTCTGATATCATGCCCTTGGCTCCTTGGCGCACTTCTATCCATTCACACTAAAGGAAAAGGCACAGGAGAGAATGACAATCTGGAGGGAAGTGACTGTGGATGTTCTGTGACCACGTGACTCACTTGTTATTCCCCAGGCCGTGGAAAGGAGGCCTCTGCATAATGGGACTCGCCTTACCATGCTCCCCCAGACACCAAGCCCGGTCTCTGGGCTCTGAAAGCAGACAGGGCTGACGTAAATGTGTTCCCTGCCGCGTTAACACCGCTCAGCACCCCGGGGGCTACAGACCCATTTAATGTTTTTTTTTTTTTTTTCTTCAGATCAAACTCTCAGAAACTAAGAACTCATTATAAAAAGCTGTCTTTCATATGACACAGTAATCCGCAATTTGCTTTTTCTGTCACTGAAAGGTTCTATTGTGTACAAAAATCATACACACAGACATCTCCTTCATATTGACAGCTTTGAGTAAATGTCACCAGCAGTAAGTTAAGCCAAAAACTTTTAATGGTTGGCATCAAACAGCCACCACACCCATTAACACATTTAACAATTGCAAAAAGAAGAAAAAACAGTATGTCCATTGTGACTCAGAAGCCTTTGCTGTGCATTTGGGTATCTTAACATGGGCCTATTACTTTTGTGTTGGCACAGTCTGTGCATATGTACTTATATAATAACTCTGCAGTGAGCTTGTTAATATGGATCCCTCTCCGTCGTTCAGCCCAGTCCATAAACATACCACTGTTTATGAAGGCTCCAGATTGAGATTGAAATTTTCAATTAATAGAAAACCTTTCTTGACAGTGAAGAGGAAGTATGTGATACCTGTCAGTCAGGACTAATCAGGAAACAACGCAGACAGTCTGCACTGGATTAGAAGTTAGAAGAGAGGAGGCAGGATGATCAAATGGGGTCACTGCACTCTCCTGCATTAGCTGAGGTCTGAAGCTCCTGAAACCACAGGCACAGCTCTGCAGCCTCTTAAGCAGCTCAGGCAGCCTAATCAAAATCAAATCATCTCCCTTTTTTTCACTCTCCCCCCCCCCCTATCTTTTTGGTCCTGAGAGAAACAATTACTTCTGGAGTATGGAGGAAACCTAGGGGTCTTGAGCTCCTCGAGCAGCAGCAGCAACAGCAGCAGCACTCCACTGCTTTAAAGTACTTTTATTGGATATCAGAGCTGGAGGAGAGTCCAACGAAAATAGGTCCTATTCATTATTAGAGCCAGCTGTGGCTTTCCACACTGATGACTCATCCATTTTTCTTTCCTCCCTATTCTTTTGCTTTTTTTCACGATGTGGTAAAGATGGGTGGCAAAGAGGAGGCGTAAGGAGTTCTCTGTTAGAGGACTCTGCCAAGTTGACACTGAGCCCATATCCACTGGTGGTTGTTTGTTTGGATTATGGAGGGTATCACAGGCACGGTTCTGCCTGCTCACTGCCTTACTCAGCCTCAGTCATAGGCTTATTGCGCCACGTGGATTCCCTGCACGTTTTATAACATCTCCTTTCTTTCTTTCTTTCTACTTTTCCCCCATCAGTGCCGATCATAAAGACAGAACCCCATGATGAATATGATTCTCTGGGTACTGTGGGGCTCTCCATGCATTCCACAACCTACTACAGCCAGCCCAGGCTCACTCCTATAATGCCTGTGGCCGATCCTGATGCCTGCCTGGTTGGGGGCTACCCTTCGTGCCCGCCTCGCCACGCTGCAATGCCATCATCACCCCCCAGCTCAAGCCCCACCCTTCATGATCTGTCTCCTGTGGCATTCAGCAAGTGCCTTCCCAACAGCCCCACCCACGCAGCACCACCGGGACCCATGGCACCCCCCATTCAGGAGAACCCTGGTCACCCTAACCTTGTCCATCCACCTTCACCAGATCACAACTCTTCTCTAGGGATGCTCCACTCCCAGGGTAGCCCCAACCACCTCAACAGCCCAGGACGCCATAGCTACCATCCTATCTATACTAACAGCAGTCCATCATCTTCCCCGGTATCCCACCCTTCCACTCCTGGTGGGCCTGTAGAGAGCCCATTCGTTCAGGCCTACAGCCCCAGTCAGGCACAGGCAGCAGCCAGCTCGGCCCAAGCTGGAGGGAGCTCACCAAGTCTGCTACCTGAGGATGCCAGCCCCCCTTCAATGGCCATCACCGTCAAGCAGGAGCCCCAGGAACTGGACCAGATGTACCTAGATGATGGTGAGTTACCACAAAAGAAGTCTATGCACATTATCTAGAAGTTCACATTTGATAGTAACTAAATGAAGAGAGGCATTTTTTTCCTTTCTCGATGAAAGTTTCTCTTTATGAGATCACTGCCCGTGCCAAAACTGACTGTTTACGTAACACATTACATTTATTTAACACCTTTTTCTTATCTGCAAGCCCTCACACATGACCGCGCCCTACTGCGCCTCGGAGTATTTCCTGATAAAAATTCTGGCAGCACATTTACGTCAGATTTGTTTAATTTTAGGCCAAGCAGATTTATTTGCTTTTGGTCTAATGCGCTGGACAGCTTATGTTGTCCGAATGGCGGCTTAGCTTTAAAACAGTAAATTGCCTTGATGGGATTTTGAAACAATCTGTCAAAACATCAGAGCACTGGGGTCAGCCGGGGTGCAGCAGAACAAAAACAGTGGCACACGCGTAGCGATCCAAACTGTTGACACAACGACTAATGAAGGAAGCAAAACAATGGGTAGGGGTTTCCTGAGCCAACCCACCCCCATCACCCCCCAAATATCTGGGAGGGATGCTGGGAGGCAGGAGGCAGAGGCTTTGTTTTCCCGTCATTTCCCCACGGAGTCGACACCATGCAGCTGTCGTCATCAGGGGAGACTGTGGGGTCACCAGTCTCCCTCTGGCAATGAAACCAGTCACACCCAAGAGACCATATGGTTGGGTTTATTGCCTCCTGTGTCCATCTCACATTATGTCTCTCAGGGCAGCAACCTGTTATCTGTGTTAGCAGAGGCTCCACTTGCTGTTATGATATATATCCATAGAGCACATCACGGGCATCGAGCCAGTTTGACCTGTTAAAATCTGCTAGAGGTAGGGGGGGAGGCGCCTCCACATTGAACTCAGGAATATCACCCTTCCTGTGCACAGTTTGCTCAGTAAACTAATGTTGTTGCGTGTGTGTGTGTGTGTGCGTATATGTGTGTGTGAGTAGAGTTCATACGCATTCACTCAACAGCTCAGGGAGTACAGGGGTGATAGGCATGAGGGGACCAGGGGAGTTTTGCTGTGGAACTGTAATTGAGTTGAAAAGCAGTTGTCAGCATATCTGTCAGTCTTGATGAGTCCCATTAGTCGTTATCTCATAAACAGACAATACAGACACAGGAGGGATGTCTGCCCATTATCAGCTCTATAAACTTTCTCTTTCCTCTAAAAAAAAAAAAATAAAAAAATCTTTCTTTTAGACTTTTTTTTTCTTGAATATATACAAAGCTGGGTTGTAATTTGAAACAGCATTTTATATTCTTTCTCACTGTTTTTAATACTTGTGGCAGGCAGAAGCTTTCACTGCAGCATTAATTGAATGAAGTGAAACTATAGCTTCATTTTTGAGTTTTCTACTACGGTTGCCAAGGGGTCCTTTTACACCACCCTATATGAAGTCATAAAAAATGTACATGGCAGTGTTCGTGCAAGTAACCTTGTTTCCCTTCCCCATCTACTCCATCCACTGTCACTTTAGCAAGCTCAATCTTCCCCTAACCCGGTGGCCAGATGTATTCAGCCAGTGATTATAGCTGCATTAGGGGACGCACAGGAATGTGTATTGATTGACCAAGGACAGTAAGGCAGCCCCTTGAAAACCTCAGCGTGCTGCCGTTTTGCATCACCTAACGTCTGCGCGAGCATCTGTGGTAAACTCTTGGAGTCCTGGTAAGTGTGCGGTGGTAACAGCATACTGCCAAGGCATCTGCTGCTCCCAGGCCCGGCCCTCTCCCAAACCCCTCAAATGAGCCCTAAGCTAAAATAAATAGGATCGGAAGGCAGCTCACCCGGCGTCTCGCTCCCCGTCCGCACGCATTACGGCCGTGTGTTAGCGAGCTCAATTAGAGAGGGAAGACTAGCGGATGACCTCACCACAGCGGCAGTGATTTAACACCAGCCATGTAGAAAAGCGCTCCTCCCAAGCAGTTGGGGAGCCCGTGATTTGGAGTCTGCAGGAGCACACTTGATCTTCCCCAAGAGTGGTGCACCTCCCACGCCTGAACACCGAGGCCTTCGGCTCTCATCAGCCAGAAGAAATGTGTCTCTCTGGTCAGGCCCAGATTTTACACAGCCCCTGAGAAATCACTCAACTTATCAACGGTGAGCTACTGTACCGTGAGGAGCTGGGTTAGCAGGGAGGGGGTCTGAGATGTAAACACCCCCGACTGCCATACACAGTCTCCACTGTAAAGTGCTGAACTCCTCCCTCTGCTGTGATAGAAGCTTTACTAATATCAGTGCGAAGCATGATATGATGATTCCTTTTTTTCTACAACACGTTTCTATGGGAAGGATCCAGCTGGCAGTCAGATCGCCGTTGGAGCTCCCATTTTCACTCAGTGGCATGTTGGCTCTCACCTGCTACAGCCTCACTTTTCATAGCTGACATTAAAGCCAAATATCAGCATGGTTTAGGGAATGGTGGCAAGAAGAGGATGAAACACCCTCTGCTAGATGGCTATGCCTTGTTGCATTGTTGACTCACTGTGGTAAACAACTCATGGCGGGGCTCTCGTAAAACCAAAGATTTCAGACATTTCGTACTCACTCGCAGCCCGCTATCTGCACTTTACAAGCTAGAAAAATGGCAGTCGAATGACATCAGCGGGTACACAAATAGAATTTATGAATAACTTGGACTGCAGCATTACGTTTGTCTTGTTAGCTGAACTAATTAAGCAAAAAAAGCAAAAAAAAAACCAAAACCTTAAATGAGTGCATGCTTTGTCAAATGTTTGAAGGAGCAATTCTGGTGACATCATAGCCCTCTCTTCCTGTGTCAAACACATATGTATATGACAAACCTGCGCTTCTATTCTGAGACTTATTTTTCTTGCCTCGGAAACCTGCTCCTGCTGTTTAAAGGTATTTTTGCTGCGGTTGCGTGTAGAGCAGAAGCAATGTGTTGGCAGTGTTAGGCGTTTGGTCCTGTGAGGCTGCTGCCGTGTGTCCTGTCTCATTAGCTGCTGCTGTGATGGGTGATATCATGAAATGTAACTGAATGCAGCACACAGCAAAGGAACTACTGCTAATCAGAGAGCCAGATTTCTACCAGCTGCCTTTCTGGGGAAACAGAGGGCCTTTATTCCCTACAATAAGAAAAACACAGAGTGCACACCAGCCTCTGCTGATTTCTGACATATGACATGTGTGCCCTGATTGCCCCGTGTTACAAGGTAGATTTTTTTTGTTTTGTTTTGGGGGTTTTTTTGCAGTTGTTTCCTCCTCAATTCAAGGTTAGTGCACTTCAGGCTCCACCGGGCTTGCTTTCACAAACTGAAAACAGATTTGTTGTCGATCCTTCTTTTCTCCTTCCTCCCCTCCTCTCCTCCCCTGCAACAAAAGCGGAATTCTAACCTTCCTGAGGATCTCCGTCCACCACCAATGCTTCTGAAGGCAACTCAAGGCATTCCTCATGGAAACTTTTACACATCCTGGCAAGGTGCCCAGACCCCAGGACTCCGCAAAACCCCTAATGATGATTGAGCGCGCGTCCGCACCACGCTGAAAACATGCTGAGTCGCTAACATTGGAGTGTGCCGCAAGGCTGCATTGGAGGGGAGGGGGGGAGGAGGGGGGCAGAAGAGATTGGGGGGGGTTCATTAAATCAGAGGTTGAAGTGTCTAATGGGACTCACTAAAGCAGGGCTGCTCCTGTATGTTTAGACAGCATATACGTGTGCGCTTGTTTTTCGCTGTTCGTTGGTAGACTCATCGAGCTGTGGAAGCACTGTAAGTGACATCGTGTGCTTTCACAACACTCCACCTCTGACCCTGTGGCCTTTTGGGAGTAGGTCAAGCTTCAGCTAATAGTATACCGAAAGAAAGGCTGTCTTGTGGTTAAGTGCAATGCCTAGAACACAGTCTCCTTCTACACGTAGTGATATTGACGGGCACAAGAAAACGCGTGATGGCTTTTTTATTATTTATGGCCACAAAGAGGATGTGGATATTTTACTGTTATTGTTATTGCTGCCTTCTCATATTAGGAATCCCGTTTTCCTGGCAGCCCTTGACATGGTGAAGTATAAGTAAAAGTTTGGGCTTGCTGTAGAAGTTTTACAGTCATGGGAAAAATTAATAGGTGGGTGCACTCTTGGCTTGGCCTTTAAAACCATCAAAGCTATGGATCAACAACTACACATCTGGGATCAGCAATAGATTAGCTTCAATTTCTTCTCATTAAGATTAAAAACCATTATTTTTACTGTGTGAATTGAGCAGCTTTGGCTCTTATTACCCATTATCAGATACTACAGGCCTTACTAAGCACTTTAGAGAATGTGCTGTTCAGTAAATGTGAAGATTAGCTTGTGGTATAAGTTGCATTAACTGATCGAGTACTATATAAAATTGAAGTGTAAGGCAAATGTATTTTTATTTGATCCTATGAACTTGTTAATTGTAGTCACAGAGCGCTGGAAAAGATGATAGCATGCTGGTGGTGAATAATAATAATATTAATAATAATAATCTTTATACCCTGCAGCCGCATACGGCTGGAAACATGAAGTAATTCTCATAAAGCAGAGAATATTGATAGTTAACAATCTGATGTATGGAAGTTAAAATGGAGGTACATTAATGGGACCCAGAGAATTCCATGGTGTCCTTGCAGAAGAGAAATAGGTTTGCAGTTGAGTGGAAGTCCTCTGGATTACCTTTGCTCTGTTTCCTTCTACATCTCTTTTATCTCTGTCCCATTGGCTGAACATGAGAGCATTTGGATTCCTGGTTGTGATCAGAATAGATTTTTGTAACACTTTTTGAAACCCACTCAATTACAGATACCGTTGCCTGAGATTGCTTGCAGTTTAGCAAATGATTGGATCCAAGTGGTTACATATGACAGTGGCAATGGGGTTACCTTATTTGTGCTTTGATTTTTAGCTCTTTGTATAAAACCATTGGGAATATTATTACAGTTCGGATAAATGCAGCAAGACGAATCTGTAAGAATTCGATCCATTTATTACCGCAGCAGGTTGGCTTTAATGCGTGTGTGTGCGTGTGTGCGTGTGTGTGTGTGTGCACCCCAAACCCTGGCAGCTGAGCCAGAGGATCTGGTCTGGTTTCAGTCGCTCCGTCATAATATCCACAGTCACCGAGAAAGAATGCGTCTGCTGAAAAACTGCAGCTAAATTATCTAAACAAATTGGGTTTCTTTTGTGTCTGGGGTCTACACACAGGCACATTTAGATGAAAGACTCTGATTCTGGTTTTGAATGGGTTTCGCGTGTCTTTTGCCAAATATTAGGACTGCGTGACGCAGAATTGCTACCGTAAAGAGCAGTGTCTTATTTTCTTTGTTGCACACTGTGTGGCCTTCTATGGAAGCCTATTACCTGGCATCAATAGGAAAATGGACTTCAGTGAAGCACACAATCAAATATAGCAGAGTGAAGCCACATGGCACAGAAGATGCATTCTATTCATTAAGGCTATATTATTCCAGTTCATCATATGTCATGTATTTCTTATAGTTTCTCCTGACGCAGCCGTTTAGAGACTCGGTTTATGTGGCTCGCATTCTGAGGTTTAGGAAACACGCGCTGAAAAGCCACCGAGCCACACGGATCACAGCGGGTCAGGACTCAGACAGGGCCTGTGGCTTGGCTTGGGATCTTCCTGTGTATATCTGTGATCATGGAGCTGCCACCTCATGCCAGACACTCTCATTACCGAATCATAATATGACAAATGTCAGTGTGGTTGACGGCTCTGACAGGATGATCACTGACTGAGTCTCCTTCCTCCATTAAGCTTTGAGTTCCCTGCATTTAAGCTGTGAATTCAGCTGCATCCGAGCCTTTACCTATTCGCTTTCCGGGTGACGTCTTACCATATTCAAGGCTGTTTCAGGACACATTGTCCATGGGGGTAAAGTGGCTCCGTGTCAGTTGCACAATTCCTGTCCCTTCAGTGCTTTGAAGTGATGTTTTTTTATGACGTGAAACAATTTTCAGCACCAGCCCTAAAACACAGTTCCTCCGCGGAGATAGTGAATCTTACTCTGAACACCACAAATGCTGCACAGTCACAGAAACCATAAATTTGCCTTGAATCTTGGATATTTCCTCCTGGCATTAAATAATATGAGCACATGGAAAACTCATACGGTCCAGACAAACACCCAAGAAGCCCAAACTGATTTAAAAGACAGCATTTTTCGTTTCAGTCTTTCAACAGGGAGGTCAGAGGTCAAGAACAACTTCTGGACAGCAGCCTGGGAGCTTGAAGAGTGTCTTGCCCGAGGGTCTTCCATTTGAACATTGTAACCACAGTGAGCTGCTTGCTCCTAGAAGTCGTATTTAGAGGATATAAATACCTGCGGCATCAGTAAACAGGAGCAGGTCTCCATCCCAGACCACTTAATAACAGCTTCCCATTTGAAATTTGTTAGGTCAGTGAAATAGTATCCTTTAGCGACGGATGTCAACAGAGAGGTCTGTTCCAGGCGGGTGGGATGGGGAAAGCCGTTGGGTTTTGCAACAGTTGGCAGCGTACGCTGTCTCCTTCATGCGCAAATGCCTCAGAAAGTAGAACGTTGGGGAGAGAGAGTCATGAAGGGAAAACAGGAGGAAGGGGAGGAAGGCAGAATGCATAAGAGTGTAAAATAAAGATATACACAGGCAGGTTTGCTTAAAATGTAACTGTGAAAATAATGAATATACCCCAAAAAAAAAAAAGTCTGCTTTTCAAATTGCATATATTATCAAACTGAAAGCAAAAGAGACACAGAATTCCTTTTTTTATTCAGCTTCATTAGCGCCACTGTAGTCATGAGAAGTGTTTCAGAACTTTCAGATTTCTTTTTAGGCCAAGAGATGCTCATCATCTCCTCGCATCCAGGAATATTCAGCAAGCATGTGGAGAAGCAGGTCAGCCATAGAAATAAAGGAGACAGAGACACAGACAGAGAGACGAAGGAGAAAGAGGGGAAAATCTGAGGTGGAAGAAAGTAGCGTGTAATCTTGGTGATTTTTTTCCCTGGCTCCCATTGCCCCTGTTCTTCTCACACACACACACGCAAACAGACACACACTATGAGCTCCTTTCACAGTTAAAGCTGTTAAAACTGAGACACTGAAAGTCAAAGAAAGAAAAGCACAACCAGAGTTAAAGATCACATTTTCTTCCTGTCCCAGCAGTGGCCACTCGCAGCGAGCAGTGGGTGAACGGGTTTCTTTTAGGGGAGGAGAGGATCATAACCGCTGAACTGTATTTGTCCTACTGTTGACATGTGACCCGCGGAGGTTACAAACCTCAACCGGTCCCCCCAGTTCTCTGACTGCACTCAGCTGAGCTCAAAAAAACACGCTACACCGAACTGAATCTCTTTAGCTGGAGAAAGGTCAACGTGTTTTAACAAACTTACAGTTATGCTATACTGCGTTATCAACCATGCAAGTTCTTCACTGAAGTTTAGCTTCAAAGGAAAAAATAACTTTTATCTGCTTGAAATTACATTATAGGGATGGAAACTTAATCTTCTCATTATAAATGGTGAAAAGAGAAAGTTTAAATGAAGCGCTAACATAGAAATGTATTGGTATGACTTTTTAATAATTTACCCTTCATACGGAATGTAACTAATGACTTCATTAATTTTTTATAGGTCATTTACTAATGTCTTGTAGGTTATAAGCTATTAATCTTTAACTTTTGGGGTGTGCAAATAAAAAAAAAACTGCGGTAAATTGGCATTGCTAAATTTTTTATTAACCACTATTAAAGCCATTATCTAGACCACTTTACAAAGAGTATCCTGCTAGAGAGCGACGCTATTATTTTTCGGCCCTAAAAACTGCGAACACACTTTTCTGATAGACCCCCACAAATCCTGCTACTAGAAGACGAACTAATTCTTTCTGCTCGTGTAGTAAATCAGCCGTGACGAATCTGCAGGGAGCTGGAGTTTGGAAAGCTCTGCGTCTAAGCTCTATGTGAATGAAAACATCACGTACATTTTAATTAGATCAGTTAGATTTACTGTAGGATGGAGTAACGCAGCAGACTCTCGTTTCTTTTAAGGTGTTCAAGTGGCGCGTTCTCTCCCGGAGCAGCGCCAACTGTTAAGTCTGCAAGACTTTAAACGGCATGAACAGAAGCAGGTGAAGATGTGGGTCTATGATTTACGGGTGGCCCGAACGTTTCTCTGTCTCACCTACTGTCTGTGAAAGTGTAGCTGTCTTCACCTTCAGCTCTGAGACAGTCTGGCTTTCTTGACAACTATACAGTCTCCAGATGGATGTACGTTTGTCTGTGGAAATCAAAGCGAGGTCAAGGGTGCTGGAAAGGAGATAAGAGAATCTGTGGCTGGGATTGCCTTTCTCTTCCTTCCAGTGAATAAGTCCATGATGTGCCCCGAGGAGGCCTCCCCGTCTGTGTCCTCCTGAGTAGGCTTTAAAGCTACGGGGCAGTTCTTGGGGTGAGCAGACAGGGTGTTAATCAGATCACTCCAAGCCTCAGTACAGATCACTAGAGCTCCACGGGGATGTTGAAAGAGAGAGGCCATGTTCTCTCTTTTTTTTTTTTTTAAAGATTTAGTTAGCTTTAGTATACTATTCAGTTCCTTATCTGTCACGGAAGGAAGAAATCTACACAAACCTTCCATCCAGCTAGGCCAGATCCTAGATCAGTGGAAATAAGATAAGTGTTTATTTGTGGATATCAAAAGAGACAGGTTAACCTAAGACCGCGACTTGCTGCCGCACTCGCACATGCAGTCTCGCACACTAAACAACAAGAGGGAGCCTCCCTGAGCCATCCATCCATGATGAATAGCAAACAATAAAGCTCACGGTGAGGTAAGCCTTTTTGGACACAGAGAATATAATTTATATATAAATAGAAGAAAACAAGTCTAAAATCCCACATTTCAACTGACAGGCAACAGGTGATTTAAAGAAGCACGCTACAAATGCAGTTGTAAATTGTATTATATGCAGGTGCGCTGCCAAATTCTCACCCAAACGACTGCAGCCTACTGAAGTATGATTGTTTCAATATGCTCACATTTTTGGACTCTTTTCCATAATTTAAAAAGCAGCGAAATCTCGAGCCGTCTGCGTCGGCCTCCGCGGGAGCATACGTTTCTAATTCAAAATCAATCACGGCAAGTTTATCAGATGGCGGAGTTATTTTACCATAAACCCATTGGTAATGAGCCATGCAGAGAGTTTTAATCTGTCTCCTTTCATATCTCAGTCGCTGAGATTGTGTGAGTTTTGCTCAGTTTGGTGCGTTTTCGGGCTTTGGTGTTTGCTTTATGCATTTATGCTTCACTAGTTGTGTGAAACGGAGCTTTTGATTTCACATAGTCTATACACACAGAAGCTCTTTAGCGTGTCGCTTTTATGTTTGCTTTTGTTTGATAAACACTTTGATTGTTGAGTTTTGTTGTGGTATTCTTACGCTGCAGTTTTGTTTTTGTTTTGTTTTTTTATAAAAGGGCAATTTAACGCAATCAGGCTGACCCGCGTAATCAAAATAACTGAAAGCACCATTTGTGCTAAACATTCGAGCATCTGCTCCGCACTTGGTAACGTGACCTGTCAATCAGTTAGTGTGGGCGGTACTGCGGCGTCCTGTTCTTTTGCATGTATTCAAAAACAATATTACAACATAGATTTGCAATTTATGATCGCTTGCAATGCAGCTGTAAAGCCTGCACGCCAAATTCAGAGAAGGCAGTGATGAGGGCACTGGAGAGAAGCTCCAAACATGTAAACACCTCCCCCTCATCCTCCCCGGAGACCGACCTCAAGCGAGCACACCCGGGGCCTCCTGGGCCTGGGAGGAAATGAGAGGAGGAGGAGGAGGAGGAGAAGGAGGAGAGGGAAGTGGCAGGCTCACAAAGAGAGACAGAGCGAGGTGAGATAGGGAGCGGCAGAGCACACCAAGCAAGATCAAAGACAAAGGTTCTGCGCCACTGCGGCCAAAATAAGCATATCAGTGGCGGGGCTTTCAGTAAAAGTTGTTGTCTTTAGATTTCTAATTCGGGATACTGCAGTTTTATTGTTCTCCAGCCTTTCTAGTAAATTTGGCTACTTTTAAGTGATTGTAATGTGGGCCAGGCAGGCACCTGAACTCTCCCGGGTCTGGTCATTTGGTTTGGCAATGTGTCCGATTCATCCAACTACAGAGAGCCATAAAACATGTACTCTGAAAAGAGAGGCACATCAGAGACTCAGGTGGAGATTAGAGCCCAGCTCCACTTTGTCTCTCCACATGAGGCACAGAGAGTATGTCATCATTATTTCTCAAGGCTGCTTCAGCTCTCTCATCCAACTGAGCCAGGAGTCCTTGTCTAAAAACAGCAGCAGACATATTGATTGGGAGTCTGTTCAGCGACATCAGAGCACTTACTGTTTACACTCTAGACTTCTTTTTTTCATTCCTCTAAAAAATAGAAAACTGATTAACTCCTTCTTCTTCTCCTTCTTCTTCTTCTTCTTCTTCTTCTTCCTTGTTATTCTCATCAACAACAGTGTAGGTTCAGTAGGTTCATTAAGAGGTGGGACAAGATGGGGTGGGTGCACATGAAACCAGAGGTAATAAAACATTTGGTATTTTTGTATTTAAATAATTTAAGCATATGACACACTGTAACGGAACTGATAAATCTGGCTTTCTAAATTTCTAATAGTATTTTTTAACCAAAACAATGCCACAGCATTTGCATAATTTTACATCATCAAGGCTCCTCCTCCGAGGCTGCTCGTTCACAGACTGAAAGGTGAAGTGTTGGTCAAAAATGTCTGTCTATACCTTGCTTACTCTTAATCTTCTCTTTGGCAGCTGAATAGCCCGGCAATCTTGTTAGGCGGGGAAAACGGGTGAGAAAATTAAATCAAGCTAAAAATAGGAAAGTGGGAGAGACAAATAAGACTTTTAGGGTTAGGCGTGTGTCACCCACCGTCATGCTTCTCATCAATTATTTCTCTCATTATTACCTTTATCCACGACTCTGCGTCTAAAGTCATGAATTTCACGGCATCACCTCAGCAGTGTGAGGGGATCACCACACGCCAGTACTCTACTGAACCGCACAGCTGCTGCAGGGCAATTGTAAAACCTCAGTTCTGAGGGTAAACTCTGTCTTAAACCCTTTCATTGTGGCCCTGTCTCTTTTTTTCTTCTTCTTCTTCTTCTCTCCAGCTCCTCTGTCAGCTGAGGAGACTGAGTGATTCCACATGGGAAAGCCTGGGGCTTCGCAGATCAGCCTAACTGTGGGGATGAAATATACTGTCTGTACATATCATCACATCATTAGGCCCAAAGGGATCCCTGCAATGGATTAGAAGCTGTCTACCTGCAAGGCTCAGATGAATTTATGAAGCACTTTATCACGATGAAGCATGAGTGGAACGCTTTGTCTCTTTCCATTTGTGTTTATCTGTGGGAATAAGGATCGCGTCTCCCTCTGTTTCGCTCATTCTCTTTCACTTACTCCATCTTGCCTTCTCCGTCTGTGTCATTTACGCGCGCGGGTTCTGACCTTTGACCTCCCTCCCTATTTTTGACACTGCTGGTGATTAGCACGAGATGAGTGACGTGTCCGAGCCTATCCGTCCAGCCGCTCGAGCTGCGTGTGGGAGGCAGCAAATTGTCCATTAAGTGTTTCTGCTGAGGCCGAGAGAAGATTTGATATAGTGGGGAAACAAAAGTAATATGTACCAGGAAATTCAATTGTCTCTCTCCGGCAAGTTTGAGCTTTAGTTCGGCTTCCCCACCAAATCAATTTCACATGAAAGCACGAGTTCAGATGAGGTTTAACTGTGTGTCTGCCTCGCAGCCTTTTACCCTCTCCGAGCTACTGTACAGATTCGATGACAGCGCTTCTGTGTGTTTGCATGAAAGAACTTCTGTGACTCAGACAAACTTCCTCACACGCTGCTGAGACTCTCAATGCCACAATAGAAGGAAGCTTCCTCTTCTCTCTCACAAAGCTGATGCGGTACTACAGAAGGTACAAGCAAGCATAGGAAACAATCCCCTTTGCTACAGTGTGAAGGTCCTTGACCCTAACAGAGCTGCAGTTAACACGTCGTGAAAGTAAGAGTTCAGGAAGGTGCCCTCCACTCCTTTAGCATCAAGAGACTTCAAGTGGCAACAGAAGTCGCTGCCAGGAAGCTGTTGTTACAACCTTAAGTATAGAGGTCATGTTTGGAATAGTCAGCTGAGTGAAGTTGGGCTAAGGTGAAGTTACTTTCACTGCCAGGTGTTTGCCAGTCAGTCCTGATTTGACTATAGGGGATCGTGTTACGACAGCAGGAACCTCCAAGAGGCTCTCAGGCCTCGAGGCTCTGCATTTCTCCAGACCACAGGGCATCCTCTGTTCTCTAAGGAAGCCCGGCTGTTATCGAACCCCAGTGCACAGCGCTATCCCGTAACAATGCTAACTAAATCCCCAGTGCAGGTCAGGTTCACACTGAACTCTGAGAAAAGCCAAATGAAGTCATATCAGGCGTGCTTGTGTTACTGGATAACAAGAAGGCAAATTTGTAGTGCCATACAGCTCCTTTGCTCTTTTCTAAGAGTAAGTAAGCAAGAGTGCATGTTTGCAGCTATGCAATATAGCAGTACCATATATTGTACACAATGTACCCTCCAAAATGTTTCAACAGCAGCGTGAATATGATGCTTTCGATACTTAAGGCATTGGGTTATGGGTGCAAAGCACAACACTGAGACCAGCTTTAGACAGACAGATAGATAAACTTGTGTTCTTTCTAATGTCCTGTTGCAAAAATAAGTCAAGTTGTATAATTTTGGGAATTATACTCCCAGTCAGACTCACGTAGTCAATAAAGTTCTGTATGATTCAGGGCGCGGCCACTTTGTGATTTAAAAAAAATGCTGCAATTGCTGACAGTGTTCGTGTTACATTCGCAAATGTTGGTATATTCAGGATGTATACTAGAGGCTGAACAGCATCTTCCATGACAGTTGATACAGACAGGTTATTTTAGCGAGGTCAACATTTATTCAGCCAGAAGTCACACCCAGTGGAGCCAGGGGTTTAGCAATTAGCCGCTTTCCCTGCCAAGAAACACTGGCAGGCCCTCACAAAGGTGAATTGTCCATAGAGCTGTTCACCTTGGCTGGCATCACAGTAAAGTGCAGTCATATTTTTGTGTCACTCTCACACCTGCCTGAAATAGATCTCCCAGCCACCCAGTCTGGAGTATGAGTCCTGACAGGTCCAGGCTGCGGTTTGCCGATTGCGTTGGCGGGGCAGCTAATAAAGGATGCCACTCTGTTTAACTAAGACTAGCAGGGCACGTGTTTTTTGTTTCTCTTCTTTTTTTCAGCAGGGGAATATTTGGAGCTCAGTTTTCCACTGTTTTTGTTTATTCATGAGAGGGTATCCTCCCAGCTTTCCATTATTAACCTGGGCAACTGAAAAAAAAGGAAAGGAAAAAGTTTCCAGTGCTGGTGAGACGGATGCCAGGCCACTTTGCTTCATTGTTGTAACGTTGCATCGAATAATTTTTGAACAAAAGCATACAGCGATCGTGAAAGTGGAAAATAACCCTCTGGCACACGTTCTCAAACATTGCACTTTACTTTACAAGGCCTAGTTTGCTGATGAAATCTTACAATCCGCACTTGCCCATCCGCACTGTGCAATGGGCCGAATTTTTCAAGCCACATTTCATTTAGAACAAAATGTTCCGCCGAATGTATCGCCACCTTTCCCTCTGCTGCATATTTGTGGTTATCTAGTCACTTCGTGGAAGGTGAGACGGTCTCAAAAATGCAGTAAAGGAAAAACAGAAAGATGAGTCCTAGTAAAACTCTCACTGCTTCGTTTTTCAGCATTTACTTTTTTGTTTAAAAAAAAAAAAAAAAAGATTAAAAAGTGCCAGGACAGCAAGCGTTCAGCTAAATGAGATATTTTTAACTAAATTTGTTTAAAGGACTGTTACATGCTAGACCTTTGGTTCGCTCAAAAAAAAAAAAAAAAAAAAAAAAAATACCTGTAAGTTTTCTTTAAAATGTCTTCATTTCCCAGAACCTGTTGCAACTAAATAGTGACATGAGTATTAAGAGGCTATAAATAGCATCTTGGTGTTGTCTTGTGGTGCAACAGTTGGCCACATCCTGCTTCTAAAATTCTCACGTTGCTGACAGAGTACATAAATGAAACACAAGGACCAGTGTTTTACCTTTCTTCTCGCTGTCACTATTTCTTCAGAATGGAACATCTTTGTGCATGCCAATGGAAACTATTAGTTGATAAAGGGCATCAAAAAAAAAACACTGCAGTTAATATGTGGGAGGAGGAGACGTCACAGTTGTGTGCTTCTTTTTTTTTTTTTTTTTTTTTAACAGTGACTGAAATGAAGAAAAAGAAGCTGCCGCTTTCAATGTCAGAAATATAAATGTACATATGTGGCTTTCTGCTACCGAATCGTTGGGTTTTCCCATCTCTTCTTCAGAATTACCTGGCGCTGTTTTCTCACCTCTTTTTTGATCATTTAATTTCGCATACATGTGTTTGCTCTTCCTTCATGTCCTGCAATGGCAGATCTAAAAATAACCTCAGCATGTAAATGCTTGTTTAGCCCGGAGCGGAACAGGGTTGAAAACAGCCAACACTGTTGGCACAGGTTGAATTTTTCCAATGGGAGTTCCTCCTGTTCAGGGAGGGGAGTCCCGACCAACCTGCGTGTGTGTGTGTAGGTGTGTGTGTGTGTGTAGGTGTGTGTGTGTGTGTGTGCATGCATGTGTGTTTATTTATGCGTGCAAAATGGTGGGTGTTTGCATACAGAAAACAAGGCAAGCTATTACTGTGTGTCTTTTAAATCAAACATTATTTTGTCTTCATCTTTAATGGGTGTTTCTGTGGTGGTTCTGCCATTCACTTCACATGGAACAGTCCATCAAAACAGGGCTTTTTTTCCATCTTTCTGAGCACCTCAGCCAACTATATTGCATTTTTTTTTTTTGATAAAATGATTTAGTATTAAAGGAACTCCAAATAATTTTCCTTTGGTGTTGTTTTTATCTTGATCCATGCTGATGCTTCATCATTCACCAAACAGTATCTAGTGATAACAAACTGCAGGCCCCCACTGAACCTCAGAGTGGGTGGACTTCCTGTCTCGGCTCCGATGGTGGTTTTCACCAGACTGCATCAGCCCGCGTTATCAAGGCAAGCTCTCTGACTATGAAGCTTCTTGTTTTTGTCGAGCAACAGGTCTCGGGGTCCTCGCCATCTTCTCAGTCACTTCCCTCTGTTTTGCCAAAGAACACAGAGAAGATAAAGGCAGCGGACTGATCTCTGTCTGCCCGACTGTGGGAAAAGCGCGGGCACAGGAACTGGTGCAGGAAAGACAAGACGATGACTAAAAACAGAGATATTTGTACGGAGCCGAAATGAGTCGCTAATGACATTGATATGTTTGGACTGCGGCTCCTGATGTCCAGTGTTTCTCAGATAGACTAAGTAAGTTTTCAGTGTAGTATTGCTGTCTGAGACGCTCTCACGTTCAGAGTTTAAAGAGTGCGTTAATAAGAAAAATACAGTTCAGGTAGGAGCACTTCAGCCAAAAGAGGATTGCCATGCCATGTCATTTATATTTGCAATCATGGTGCTGTTTTTTTCAGTAGAACAGAGCAGGCATCCAGGGCAACAGACTGGACACTGATTAAGTCAGAAAGGGACCCGGCGTGGAGGGGGTTGCAAAGAAGCTTGCAGAGCAAACAGCTGAAATTGTATGCAGGCTGCAGCTGCGTCATGAGCTGATGTGGGCTGACACTGAAACAGATGATATACCAGGCAAACCGCCCCGTATTTCCCATACTTTCTGTACAATTTGTACTGTTTTATTTGTTCTACACTTAGATAATCCCTGCTCCTAGCTGTGGTACTTTGACTTAACATAATAATTTTGAATAATTTGATGTACAAGCACAGAACAGAAATGATAACAATCTCAAAACCAGATATAGACATATATAGTGAGGATCTATTAAGGATCTATTAAGACTAAATAATACAACAAAGCCCGGGGGTGGGGGTGGGGGTGGGGGGGCTTTGTCTCGTCATAGAATTGTGCTTTAGGTTTTGTTTTGTTTTGTTTTTTGTGGTACATGTTCCTAAAAATGAATAAAAATGAAAGTGATCTGCTATTGCACTTCTAAAAGGTTTAGGGGAAGTGGTGAGAGACAGATTTTAAAAGCCACAAAAGCCAATATATTCTTATCTTTAGTCTATCTGAGACAACCCAGGTAATTTCTTCACGGGTTAACCTTCAGACTTTAGAAACCCGAATCATGGATACAAATGAGAGATTGTAAAAGCTGATGAGTATTAACCATGACAAGTAAACGGAGCTCTTGAATGTCCCTTTAAATTTGCCTGAAGCATCTGGTTCCCTGGGGTTCTGGGGACCAGAGTCCAACCTGTCCCAGTGTTCAAACACACGACCCTCCTCGGCCAGTTTTTTTTTTTTTTTTCTTCATAAAATCAGCATTCTTGTGTCAGTGTGAATGGTCAATGAAGATCTCCTGTTTCTCTTTTGTTTCCGCAGTTAATGAGATCATCAGGAACGACCTCTCCAGCATTTCCGTGCACACACATGCATAGACCATTAGAAGTCTTCTGCAGCAGCACATTCACATTCAAACAGCAGCATCAATGAGAAAGGACAAAAACAGCCAGAGATCCAGATTATAAAGAATAAAGTTTTGACCAGGATCTCCCACCTAACCACCGATGCCATCAGCTCCTCTTCACTCCAGGACTCTCTGCAGGAGAGTCTCACATTGACAATCACTGGCGAGCTCCATTTGAATAAACAGGTGAATGTTATATTTGCAGAAAAAAAGGGGGGGGGGCGGGGGGTGATATCAGGGGCAAAGTATACGTCTACACTTGCCTTAATTCACAGCAGATGTTTAGTGGACCAAACAGCTCACAGAGACTGAGTTACTCTTCTATTGTTAACAAATGACAATCTTCATTTCAAGTGTGATCTGTATGTTAATGCATGGACAAGCTAATGGGACAATAAGCTTCATCACTTTGGTTCATTTGTCTGTGCAGTCAGTCCGCATCAACCAACTGGGTGCCTTACAGCAGTGGTATTGACAGCAAACAGCAGCAGTCACGCAAATGCAAATGGTTCATTATAAACCCAAGTGAAAGTTTTCTATGACAGTTTTGTATCATTTCAATTGTTTGTTTACATGGAAACAAAAAGGCTGGAACATATGTAGGAAGTATGTCAATTGATTAGAGTTGTGTTTTGCCTGCTTCCTTATAATCATCTTTGTTCATTTATACGTCATTTTATGTACAATATTCTTTTGTATAAACATGTATTTGAAAATATGTATGCCTTATGCTTATATCATGCACTCTGTTATCTTCCCCTGTCTTTCCCTGATAAGATTTTGTACCATTTCTGCTACCCTTCACCTTTACTTTTCACCTTAGTGCCTATTTCCTTATCATCCTTTCCTAGTCTTCCAGTCTTCCACCCAGATCATGACATAATGATGCAAGGACAATCAGAGGAAATGAAAAGTACATATCCTATGAAAACTATTGCTGATTTACAGGGGCTCCTACAGGCAGGTATCAGAGTTTTATTCTTTCCCAGCTATGAGATAGTTGAACAAAGGTATATGTACCTGCTGGATTTAAACGACAATATAGATTTGTCTGTTACTTGTTGCACTGCAGGTTTGCATGTAAATAGGCACAGGGATAATCTATACCGCAGGCTCAGTTTTCCTCATCATCTGGGTGATTTCACTGAGGAGCTGGCAGGACTGTTAACTTACAGCTGGCAATAATTGATCTGAGTAGACCAAAGGATTTTATCTTTGGTGAAATTATTGTCCAAGTTTCCTTTTTTCTGTCTGAGACTTTAGTATCCATCATACAAAAAAAAAAAAAACATGCACTTTACCATAGACACAGAGCTGAGTTTCTTGCCTCCAGACCAAATATTCTAGACTGATTTCCACTGTAGTGTCATAAACACACCTTTACACAAACACACAAACTCTTTTCCATGTTATCCGTCTTTTCGAGCATGCACACAGCACTAATGTTGGGGATATTTAGCTGATAGTAGCTTCCAGGATAGCTTCCTAATACATTTTTCAACATATATTGTAATAGCATGACTAAACTGTATCAATAAGGTTTCTATTTTGTGCCTTACTACCTTTCTTGGCTACAAACTTGTTGCATCTGTCTAATGCTTTTTCGGTGTAGGCACAAGGTGAAATATATTTCTCTTTAATATGAAATATTTATGAAAAATGATATGTGTTTTAAGTGCATTTAATGTGTTCTCAAAAATGACCTAATAAATTGCATAATGATGATCATAAATAACAAAAGTCATGGTTTTGTGTTTGTAATCGAGTAAGTCAGTTGCAGCTTTTTGTCAGACTTTTCATTCTTTTTTAAAATAGTTGATGATCAAATATTTGATTTAAAAAAAAAAAGACATTTATATTCTTGTTTTAACTTAAAAGTATGACGCGTGTGCAGCAGTAAATAATAAATAACCAGAAATTCCTCATATTTTAAAGTGCTTTGAGTGGTTAGTAAGATCAGAAAAGCGCCACGTCAGCGTCAGCCCATTTTGTTCCAGCTATTAAACCAGTTGGACGTCTTGGAGAGGAAAACTGACTTTATTAACGCTGACTTTTAAATTCAGATCTTACAAGTTCTCTCTTTGCCAGCCACGCTGTAGGATAAAATGCAACAAGCTGCTGATATGTCATGTACAAGCAGAGACATGCGCGTTTTCCGGTGAGTATTGTTAGTGGTGGGTAGTTATAAGTGAAACAGCTCCTCGTCATGGGATCTGTGCCACGCTCCTGTGTACCACCTGCCAGTCCTCCAGACTTTTTCCGTTCGGCAAAGTTATGAAGCGCCCATCCCCATAGTAACAGAAGGCAGGCCTAGGCGGTGCTCCCCTGTTTGACCGAGGTAAGCCCAAAATAGCGCCACTATTTACAGATGCACTCACGCCCCTTTTTCCTGGCACCCTGTTCTCCTTACCTTAGTCTTCCTCTAACAGCGCCATTCCATTCGACACAGTGGAGAGATGACTCAGGGCCATGGTTTCCAAAGCTGAAGCAGCGGTCCAGAAGAGTGAAATATCAGTGAAACAAAGACAAATGCAGCTTTAGAATCTATTGGCGTTGAACGCTTTGGCTATTGATCTGATCGCCTCATGATTTCTTGGTGATTTGCAAGATGTTTTATGTTTTACAGTCACACCGGGGAAAAGAGTAGCTTGAGACTGTGGAACAAACAAAATCATTACAATCCCGTGCAATGAGCTTGCAGTCTGGTTGCCTTTGAAATGGCTGCTTCGACGTCAGGCCTGCGACCGCTCGGAGTCAGCTGCCGTCTTCAAAGTGACTTTGATGCATCAATGCAGCAATAAAATGGAAATAACACGGAGTCAGTCTGTTATCAGTTTGTGATTGAATGCAGTGAAGCTGATAAATGCATGCACTCTATTTGTGATAAATCTGATAGGGGAGCAAATCTGTTTCCATGTGTTGCAAATCTGTTGTCAGCATACACAAAAACTCACATTAACCGCTTACATTCAGATTCCAGCCGGAACCTCATAGATTTGAAACAGGAATTCAAAAATCCTCCACAAATACTGATGTAGTTGCTCCAGGATGACAATGTAACTGTAAAATGGCATAGGCGCTTGGCAACAATGCTTTTATGTACGTATAACCACAATACAACCTGTTAGCAACCAGTAGAGTCAGTTCCCCTATCGCAGTCGCAGACAGGTTGTGCTCATCAGCACAGACCCATAGTTTTTGCAGCTTGCTGGCAATCTGTCTGTGTTTATAAATTAGATGGCAATTATTTCTTCGTCAATCTGTCAGAGAGTGACTGCAGTCAGTGTGGAGACAGGTTGCCTCCCACTGCCCTGCAACTGAAAGTGCTCAACCTCTATGTGACCAGTTAGTCATTATAAGTAATTGCAAGTGGTCCTCACATGCAAAAAAAAAAAATTCAAAGCAATCACTGGGCAACCACAGATTTTTACTAGTTGCAAGGTGGTTGCCATCCTATTTTTTAATAACATTTATAAAATAGTTACAAATTTTAAAATATAGAATTTTATAAAATATTATATATGTATTTGTGCTTTAAAAAAACAAAAAAAAACATAATCGCTGTTTCTTGTGCATGCAGGACCTGACCAACCTCAGATGAAGATCCCAGCAGTTTCCTCACCAAATGATCACAGTTTGATCAACTGCTAGTCGCACTGACAGGCTGACGCGCTGACAGACAGCCCCAGTGAACAGCAGACAAGCGAAACACTGTCATTTGACGGCCACAGCACCTCTGCTGTGAAGCCAAGAGACCCGGCAAGGAAAATGTCGCTCCCTGATCATAATGATTGCAGCGCGTGCCTTTTTCTCCCCAAGGTCCACACGTCCACACAACCTGGCAGAGGGCACGACTTCAAAGTTTCACTCTACAGATTTATAGCGCCTTTATGGCCCCACTTCCTCCCCTATTGTATTCCCAGAGAGCCCTTGATTTGGGCTTCTATAAAACAAGTGCATAGGCATGGTGGTGGAGCTGCTGCCCTTGTCTCGCATGGGCCATCTGCAAGCAGTAAATCCTCAATATACTTCTGTTATGAAGGGCATGTTGAGAGAGCCGTGGGGGTGGCTTTAAGAGACGCTTTAAGAGATAATTGCTTGACCATACTAAGGGACCTTTGATAGCTCTGTCCCATAAGCCAGTTCAGCATTTGATCTCTGTCGGCCTCTTGAGTCGGTTTCTGTGATTTTTTTTTTGATTTTTTTTTATTCGTCAGAAACATATGTCAGATGACTATAAACAGACTTTCTTATCAGTTACCTTTAGGATGATAAAGGAAGAAGATGAGGACCATGTGTGTGCGCGCGCGCGCATTTCGGCACGCGTTCACATGCGTATCGTTTAAATCAGTTTGAGGCGGGGCTGCCGAGGAGCTCCACAGGTGTACACAAACCCCTTTTATGGGATCGTTTCACATGTGACAGGATCAGCAGATGACATGCTGACATGGTCACATCACTGCAGACCCACAGACAAATCACCTTTTTTTAAAAGACATTTTAAGAGGTGCCCAGGAAGGCAACCAGATGGGGCCTGGAAAAATCTTGTGCTCTCTTTTATTCTCCATCTGTAATCATTCAGCTTGATTCGCGCTCACTCTCGTGATGCGTGAAACGTTGTGCAAGGATTTATAAAATTCAGCAGTGGGACAGATGTTTGAGTTTAAGACATGTGAAAAGTGAGAATTATCTTTAAGTGTCTGTTTATACGATCACAACGCGTGAGTACTTTATCCTCCACATCAAAGTCACAGCGTTTAATATCGCTTTCTAGCTCACTCTGAGAGCTCGACTTCTTCGTGGACAAAAAGCCTCAAGACATCCAAAGCAATCATTCGTCTATTGTTTGCTGTAAATGTTTCGGTACATATGCAGAATGTTTATGTTGAAGTACGCTGTAGCGCGCATTAGGGATGCTCTTAATGGGCTACAGTAAAAGCCCTTGCTAGTCAAGAGTTCAGGCAGGTGCAGACTCTTACAGTAGATAAAGGAGCCTGGCACTGGAGATGAGTTCACGACAATCACTGTGAGGCTTTTAGACGCCTTCTCCAAGCTCAATCTTCATTTCCCCTGACACTGATTTTGCAATAAGGATCCGGAGAAAAGGGGAATGTCCATCTATTCATTTTAATGATCCCTCATTATTGACTGCTGGCAGGGAGGGGGCGGGCAAAGGTAATGATTCTTTGTCTTTGCTGGCCAATCACTCCTCTTAAAGGAATAAGACTCTAAATAAGGCCACTAATGGATGCCCAGAGTGACCTAAATCTGACCCCAGATGCAACCCCTGCGAACTGACTTCCCGAAAATAAGGACTGTGAGTTTGCTTCTTTAGTTATTTATGAATTATATTTTTTTTACTTAATTACAAAGTTTTCAAATCCGACATAAAATGGACGATAAACGTCTTGCCACAAATTCTTTGTTATCTGAAAATATTCATATAAAGTACCATGAAGAAACCTTTACTGTCAATAAAATTGAGTGATGTGCAGAATCAGCTGAGTTAACTTAACCTACAAAAAAAAGCAAACAGAAAGAAACCACGTCCATAATAATAATAATAATAAATCTGCTTAAACACAACCGTAAAACTTAATAAAAAAAAAAAAAAAAAATGTTCTAAGCAAAAACTTCCATTTGTAGTGGACACATGCATCTTGCTACACATTAGATCATTTTTTCACTCCCAAAGACATTTTTAGCGAGCTAGGTTTATCTCTTCCTTTGTAAACAACTGTGAACCAAAACTAGTTCCAACAAGTTGGTGAACTTCAGCAGGTGTTCTGGCTTCAGCTGATAATAGGTAAGAATCTTAGCTGGGCCTCACAATAAGAGCTGCAATCTGGTCATATGAGATGGTGGCTGTGCCAGCCTGTAAGAAAATGAGACAGCAGCAGGTAAAAGTAGGAGATGTTAGGAGCTGATGGTTGGCTCTCCCACCCATCAGCTTGGGAGAACCAACCTCTTCATGTCCTCTTTCACTGCATCCATGAATCTTCTCTGCGGTAACTTTGTCTCCAAACGGCTCAACCTGAGCCGTCTCTCTGACGTACTCATTTCTAATCCTGTCCATCCTGGTCACTCCCAATGAAATCTCATTCTTGATGAGCCACATGTTTGATTTGGCAAAGATATTATGCCGGATGCCCTTCCTGATGCATCCCTCCCCTTTTTTTCCAGGTTTGGGACCGGCACCACAACTACCCTGGCTTGTGCCAGTGCGCTTCTAGTAAATAGCTTCACTCCCGCCAAATTTCTTCTGATATCTTGAAAGCTGCAGAGTCACTGAAATAAAGAAGAAGATATGAAACAGTGCAGCACATACTGTAGCCACCTGTGAAAACACAACTTGTTGCTTTTACTCTCTTTTTTTTTTTTTTTTTTTTTTTATGTGTTGATTCGTGATCTTCAGAGAACTGCTCTGCTTCCCCGTTTCCAGCATTTATTGCGGCTAATCTCCTTGGCTGCTGGTGTCAATATACTCATCCAACCTTCAGCCAAATACAACAACAAAACCAAAAGGAAAACAATAAGTCCAGCTCCTGAAATAAACTCTTTAGCCACCAAACTTTTTCAAATCCAAATGTTCTCTGCTTTTAAATGACTTGTGCATCATCAGATCTCGAGAAAGTAATACTGACTTTAGCTCAGGCATCGCTTATGCAAAATTCTACTGTGTGTGCACAGCACAGCGATCACTGATAGCACATTACTGAGCCTTTATGTGTGTGCGTGCATCTCAGCCATTCTTACTGTAGCTGTCATCACTCTGTCAAGGTAATGAACCCTACTTTACTGCTGCCTCCAACAGCTCTTTAAGGCATACTTCACACCCCTGAAGAAATACACTCAGGTATTAGTTGTTCTGCCTGGATTCTCTGGTAGATGATGGGTGGGCAGGGATGTTATTAGGAGCATTCATCTACAAGACTCCCCAAGCAATACTATACAGAAACTGACCACAAGACAACCCTATCATCCTCAAAGATTACCTGTCTCCTGCACTGTATATGAATGTTTTATCATAAAAGCTTTTCTTTTTTGCTAAGTGCCTCCTTGAGTGTTTGCTTTTAACTTTTGATTACTTTGTCTTGTTTGCGAAGAAGAAAAAATAAAAAAAATCAAAGAAACGGCCGCGCCTATTTGAATATAATGGACTTGACGGGAAAGGTAGCCTCTCTCGCTTCATTGAGAGGATACGCAGCGGGGGGTTAATCTAACTCGGAGGGTGTGAAAGTTCAGACAATGCAGTGATATCAGGAGCCTCGGAGCATGTTGAATTTCTGGCTTGACATTGTCAAAGTGAGCCAAGCAGGTGAAGAGAGAAGGCAGAAAACAGACATGACACAATCATATAAATAAGGCAGTATGGCAGGCTTCGTATAGGATCCATATGTTTCCGTTTGTGAGGAAATATAGCATGTCATGCATTACGGTGTAAAAAGACTCATTTACAACCATTAAAAGCAATCCGTCTCTGCTTTTGATGTGGCAGATCACATCTCGTTTTGGCTCTTTTTATATATGATAGCCGGGTTTCTCTTTTATGAAGTCTTGAGTCATTTAGAAGAAAAAATGTTTTTCTCTTTTTTGGTCTAGACGTTGAGGTTTCCAACCCTTATCCAACCCCCTCCTCCCTTTTCCTCCTCTAGGTTTTACCAGACGTCGCGTTGTGAGAGGGGAATGGTCGATTGCATAACGGCAGGCGAGACTTGATCGTTCCTGGCCTTCTCACAAAATTCAATCATTCTCTGCATACTCCAATCCCATGACGGCCCATTAAAGAGCAGCGTGGGCTAGGATTTCCCCTCATGTGTTTTAAATTTAAATTACTGTCACAAAGTCTGCCATATGCAAGAATCGAGGAAGACAAGGAGCTTGGGGAAACGGCGAGATCGCAATATTTAAAAGAAAGAAATCGAGAGAGAGAGAGAGAGACGAAGCCAGGAAGATAAGAAAGGGTGCACTCTTACACTTTCAATTATTATGTTGCCTAAATCATACCCCACCCACCCCCATCCCTCCCACCCCCACCCACAGTCATATAGGGCAGGCTGTCTGATCTGAAGTCTTATCTTAATCTCGATGCATTTTTCTTTGGCTCATTTGGATCATTACACAGTTTCAAAAAAGCACATCAAAAATGCTTCTCCAGTTTCAGACAGTAAGCTGTTGTTGAAATCGTTCCAAACAGTTCTGCAGCTTTTAAACTCCGCACGCCATAAGTCACAGAAACTACAGGAAGCGATAAGGAGAGCAGGTGAAGTATGAGACAGCAGGAGATGATGACCCCAGATGTTCTCTGAAGAGCCACTGGGATCTGAATCAGCCTCTGACTGGCCATGGGTTCCTCATTCCTGTTTGTATGTGGAATAGAGGAAGGACAGACACACACACACACACACACACACACACACACACACACACACACACACACACACACACACACACACACACACACATTTTCACATCCACCTACATGGATAAGACATTCTCTCCTTGATTTAATGTGATGAGGATGTGATGCAGCCGTGACTCCAGTGAGCTGGGTCAACCTGAGAGAGACGCGTACTTCTCCATCTTAACTGATGTTGAGTCATTTATTTTTTTTTTTTGGAAAACCCCAACATGTAGGCAGAATCAGGATTTCAGGTGAGTGTGAACATCTCAGTGCTAATTTATTCATCCTATTAAACCGCCGATAATCTTCTCTCATCTCATCAATCTTCTCACCATATGAGGTTCAGTACAGCAACACTGAGTTCGCTTTAGAACTCACATCCTCAGATCCAATCACAGGATTTGAATCTTGGGGCTTCACTGCAGCCGTGAGCCGCCTTCAGGTTTGGTGATGATCTTTTAATCAAAGAGTGACATCTAGTGGTGATTTCAGGGATGTGCAGATATTGTCAAGATGAAGTTCAAACACTTTGGGCCCCTTAGTACCAACTGAGCATTGTTTAAACACCACAGCCTACCTGAATATCGTCGCTAACCATGTCCATCCCTTTATGACCACAGTGCGCCCATCTTCTGATGGCTGCATCCAGCATCCAGCATGATAACTATGGAATTATATTTAGGTCAAAAGTCACGCGCGAGCAAAAAACACAATCCGCACGAGCAAAAATATAATACGCTCAAATAATTTAATTTCACGCACGCAGGAAAGCATTCACATTCGCTCAATGAATTTCCGCACGGGTAAAATTCAGCAGCCAGAGTTATTATAAGATTATCACAACGTGAGAACGTCATATATCAAAGTTGCTGCAGAATTCACAATATCTCAGGAACGAAATCAATGTTTGTAACTTGTATAACTGTTCTACCTGTTATTGCTTGAAAATATTTTTTTAAATAATTGTGCTTTTTTGAAGGTTGTCTTAATAATCCTATTCACATCGTTCACTGGCGGCTCCAGAAATATTTTTCTGCAAGTGCTAAGGGGGGGCTAAGCATTTTACTGAGGGTGCTATGAAGGATTATTACGCGAGCGAAGAAACTGACTTTTGACCATCCAGGGCGGAGCCCAATGGATTCATAAGCCCTCACATAATTGGTCACTTTTAACAGGGTGAGGGCCTTGACCTTATTTTTCCAATTGTTAACAAACTGAAATGTTTGCGCCCCAGGGTTGTAATAGTTTTGGATTTTACATTATAGTTTAGTTTTAATTCGTTTTTACTTTTTTTTCTCTAATTCAGTTATTTTTAATTCGTTTGCAGAGTGGTTTTTGCTAGTTTTTATTAGTGTTTATTTTTGGCTTCGTGCTTAGTTAGTTTCAGTATTACTTGTAGTATTTTCATACTTAATCAGGTGCAAGATTCAAGGTGCAAAAGTGACTATTGTGTAATAAAAACAAGACAAAGCTACCATTTAAAGAAATATATGCAACAACCAACTGTTCACAAGACAGCAGCACTACATGCTAAATGTGTGTAATATTAAGGACACACATGAACATCAACAGGGAGAACCATAAAGAAAAAAACCTCCAAAACTCAATAAATTCTACAATAAACTCCGAATAAACTTCAGCGTCAGTGCAGTAGATTATCAACACCTACATGTGGTGTTGGACAAAAAGAAACTCTTTGAATGAGTCAAAGCTCAAATCCAGCTGCATCCTGATGCTGATGTTGAAGCTGCTTCTGTTTTGGAGCTAGCTTAGTTAGATGCTCCTAATTAGACTTGCAGGGTCTTTGCGGCCTCTGTACACAACAGACCTCATTTATGCTCGTGTGGCTGGATTATGTGTGTTAAACACAACAAACACACAACAACACACAAAAAAATTTGTTGGACAAATAAGTCACCATATTCCATCTACCAGCCCGCCTATCCCCCCATCCTACCTTCCACCCTCACATCCATCGCTCCATTTTCCTGCCCATCCATCCATATGCCTGCCCGCCCAACCATTCCTCCATCCGCTTGCCCACCCTAGAAACCAGAAAAACCTATTCAAGAAAACAAACGCACAAAAACAGACAAACAAATTCGTTGGAGAAATACGTCATCTGCCAGCCCACCTGTCCCTCCGTCCTCCCTTCCACCCTCACATCCGTCGCTCCATTTGCCTGCCCGCACAACTGTTCCTCCATCCGCTTGCCCGCCCTAAAGACCAGAAAAACCTATTAAACACAACAAACACACAACAACACACAAAAAAATTCATTGGACAAATAAGTCACCATATCCCATCTGCCAGCCCGCCTGTCCCTCCGTCCTACCTTCCACCAAACCGTTCCTCCATCCGCTTGCCCGCCCTGAAGGCCAGAAAAACCTATTCAACACAACAAACACACACCAACAGAAAAAAAATCGTAAACACAAAGAGGATGCCAGTTTACAGCTGTCCACGATGTCTGCTAAGTCAGCCGTCATATCCTGCCAGAAAGGAACAGATCTGCAAGTAAGGGGATACAACTTAAAGAAAAGGACTCCACTGCCACC
This sequence comes from Cichlasoma orientale, assembly GCA_034780415.1. NCBI lineage: Eukaryota > Metazoa > Chordata > Actinopteri > Cichliformes > Cichlidae > Cichlasoma > Cichlasoma orientale. Next base: position 192,952 of record JAVDPK010001582.1, on the reverse strand, counting down.
TGTTTTCACACAAATCTCAGCAGCTTTGTTCAGAATTTTCCAAATTGAAGAGGTCGGCATGTTTGCAGATAAAGCCAGTTCAGTTGACAGTTTAAATTTCCGTTCCCTTTGGTTACTCACTGACAGGTCTAGGATTTTTAAACATCATAGAACTGCAAATATCAAAGTCCGTGACCTCTGTGATGTTACTTATTACTTTTTTCACAAAAATATTCCCATTCATTTGAATGGAGAAAGTATTCAAATCCTCATTCAACTCTGACTACTTCCATATACTTTCAGCTATAGACACCATTCTAACTTTATAACAATGCCAAGACATTGAACTATTCTACATACTTTGCTAAATACTTTTTCGATAACTTTTATGCTTTTTCTTCTGTTCCAGTTTAAGGTTCATGCTTTTTTTTCACCCCTTTGAGACTTTCTAATGAGTGAGTTAGAGTGGGAGACTTGAAATACTTCATCTGAAATTTTTCTCTTTAAACTGCCACTGTGTCCACAGTGTTCGCTCTACAGCCATCATTTTACATTCATAATGTAGAGCCGCTCCTCTTCTTTCAAACAATGCGGCTCTCAACCCTGACAGAGGTAAACATTTTAAACAGTGAGGATCTAAGTAGAGGGAGTACCTTCCAACTCCTCAAAGGAGATCAATTGTAATTTTAGGGAGGAGATTTTGTCAACACAAGGACAGAGCCCCCCTTTTTTTTAAAAACGCTCCCCTGACCATATTTTTGACTTCAGGAATTTAAAAAAAAAACAAAAAAACACACTGCTGTTTAGAGCAGGTCTTTGTGACGCTTACAGTTCAAAAAATATTTTGATAGGAGATAGAGTCTTTGTGTCATGGCTGGGAGCTGGTGGGCTCGAAACAGGCAGCACTCCAAGGTTAGAATTAACAGTGTTTATTTACAGTGTGCTGGTGACAAGGGATTTACAGTCCCTTGTCCCTTGATTTATAGTCAACAAACAGGGAAGGTATCTTCTCTCGTGTCCAACCCAGTTCTCAGGTAAACCACTCTGACACTCTCTCAAGATAGGAGAGTGTTACTGGAGGGTGGAGGCCACCATAATGCCATCCAGAGCCATCCAGCATGTGTGTGGTTCAAAGTTCAGCTATAAGTCTCAGTTGGTGAAGGTCAGGCAACTCACACTGGGACACACAGACACACACACACATTCATTCAGCATCCTTTTATCATGGTCCTGGGCAGTCACTTTAAATCCATTTAGTTCAGTTTTGAAGTCTTCAAATCATTTCAGCCTCAGCTTCATTCAAACATTCACATTGTCTCCAGGATCCAGACATTTTTTCATCCAAAGTGTGTTCTGTGTCTAAAGCTTCATCCAGATCAGTGTGATGTAACAGTGATGCTGCAGTAACTACAGTAAATGTTTCAGAGGAACTGACTGACAGTCTGCCAGCTGCAGCTGCGCTCATTATAAATATATGACATCATCGCTGTCTCCATCCTTACAGCCTGTTGACGAGTGAACGACTGTAAAGCTTCATGTTACGTACAAAAATAACAATCTAACGTCTAACTGGGATTTCAGTCCTTGTAGAAACATAAACGTCTGCGATGAATTTGCTCCTCTGACGCTCTGACAGCCACTTTATGAATGAGGAAATGAATCAGAGTGTCAGACAGGTGGTTCCGGTGCAGCAGGAGGGGGGGGAGTCAGAGAGATACTCAGTTTGTTGGATAAAACCTGCCAGCGAGGTTCACGGAGTCTGTTACCACGGTAAGTTAGCTCTCTTTCTGGAACTAAAAACCCGAGTTTCCCTCATTTTAGGGTTAACAGACCCAGAGTTGTTAGCTAAACCTGCTTCTTGGAATAGGCCCCAGGACTCAGTGCTGTGTGTTTTTTTTCCTGTTTCCAAGTGTTTGCTGCTGGTTTCCTGCCAGTTCCACCCCTGCATTTGCCAGCAAATAAAAGCTGAGTTTGAGTTATTCTGAGTCCAGTGTCCCGCTTTGGGGTCCTCCCCTGCCTGCCGTGCAGCGGTTCATGACACATCTTATGGGACCTGCAGTGTTTCTCTGCAATGAAAATATTTTCAAATTAGGATGAACAGAAAAACCAGCTACATACAAACACACATTATACATGACACAGGAATTCCTTACAAATTCTCTTTTCCCCCTTTATCAATCATCTAAAACCATTCCAAAACCTTAATTATAACAGCTCAGCAACATAGGAAATGTGAATATCATATGCATATGCAATGCTCGTAAGGTTGTAAAACACTTCCACACCTCTGATGACGACTCCAACACCTTCCAGGTCATCTATGGGTTCTGGATGTTTGTTTCACTGCAAATCACCAGCATCTCCTTCTTGGTTGTCCTCTGCATCCTCAAACACAGAACACAAAAACCTTTAATCAAAACAGAAAACTAATTATTGCAGAGAAAAATGCCAAGTGACATTTAACACTCCCCGATTCATCGTCCCTCCAGACAGCATTTGGTGCAGCTTTTCTAGATCTGATATTACCTCCTGTTGGTATGTTTGCATCTTTTATCAATCATGCAAATAAAAAAAATGTTTTACAAAAAGTTTTCATAAGTTTCAACAATTTCTATTGGCAAATAAATACAAGTTCTGTTTTGGCAGTTGTGCCAAATCAAAATTTGACCCCAACTGTATTTGGACGCTGAAGGAAGCTACCTAAGTTACCTGTAGTAGCTCAGCTCATAGTAATTTCTATTGTGAGCTCCAGAAGATTTTCTTTGTGTGCAGGCTGAGATCAGCTGCTGCTGCTCTGAGACTCTTTGTGGCTTTACACAGTTGAATTTAACAAGATGTAACCCAGTATTTCACGAGCTATCTTGGCTGATTTCCATCCCCTACACTGACAGTTTGAAGTTGGTATAAAGGTTGAATTCAGTGAATGAATCTCACATCATCAGCTTAAATTCAAACTCATCTCTGCTACACTTGATGTAACAAAACTCTGACCATGAAATACATAACTTCGCATCATATGCTGATCCAATATCCAATTTTAAAATGTTAGCTTTAAATTTCAACTTTATCAGATGTCACTGAGCAGTCCTTACCTTTAAATCTAACCTCTCTTCTTCCTCTCTCTTTCATGTTTCTCCATCTCTGAGTGAACTTCTCGTTCTTTCTTTTCTCTCCCTGGAAATACAGCAGCTGGTCCTTTAGCTAGCAGACACGCTGTGTGACACTTTGTGTGTCTGATGATATTTGTTTAGCATTTAGAAACGTTGTATTTTTAATTTTTTTTTAATTTTAAAATAATAAAAATAAATATTTTTAAAATATATATAAAAAATAAAAAATAAAATAAAAAAATTAATAAATAATAAAAAAAATAAAAAATAACGTTGCATTTGAAATTACCTGCCACAACGCGGTACTCCCTTTATTTTCGCTCCTCTTCTGCAGCTCTAGCAAAATGCTTAAGTACCGCGACCAAAAACGCCGCTCCGGATCGCCCGCTGTAAGCCCTGGCACAGGTATAAATTATATTGTTTTGCCTCTTTCATGTCTTTGTATGCGATAAGCCCCGGGGATACGCCACTACAATTGTGCCTTGTGTTATTGTTCCTCCATTTAGGCTCAGATCGGTTTGATGTTTGAAGGCCCCGGAAATAAAAACTTACGCCAGCTGTTAAATCTAAAGTAACAACCCTGTTTTAAAAATGTAAGGAGTAGAAAGTACAGATATTTGTGTAAAAATGTAGGAAGTAAAAGTAAAAAGTTGTCAAAAAATAAATACTCAAAGTACAGATACCTGGAATTTTTACTTAAGTACAGTAACAAAGTATTTGTACTTCGTTACTTCCCACCTCTGCATGTCACAAAGCTTAAATAATCTCAAACTGGTTTCTTAAACCTCCACAGTCGTCAGATTTCAATCTAATAGAAAACCTTCAGGATGTGGTGGGACAGGACTTTGACATAATGGATGTGCCGCCGGCAAATCCTTTGTCAGGTATAAAGATTCAAATCCTAAAGTGCACCCTTTGCAAATTAAAAATCCGCTGATACAATATTCTAAGTCCATAGGTGCAAGTGGGTCTGAAAGTTTAATTGCCTTGCTGTGTTAGTCCTGCTGTGGACTGGTGACCTGTGCAGGGTTTAGCCCACCTATTGCCCAGTGTCAGCTGGGATATTTGTTCCCTGAACCCTTGGCTAAGTAGTTAAGGAAATGAGTAGAATTGACAGGTGTATATAGATGATTTAGAAACAAATTTGCAAATGATTTAGGCAATAATAAAACAAAAGTTTTATTTGGCATTGTTCAACAGTTTCTCCATTTCAGTAACACATGCAAAGCACGTTATCATTTTTAAACACAGTAGTCTATCCCACAAAAAAATGAAGTGACATTTTAAAGGCAACAGTACCATAAGTTCTCATAAATGCAAAATCAATAAATTATACTCTGATACAATGTCAAACATTCAAGTAAAATAGCTTCACTCTTTGAATTGATAAGGTTTTGTAACATGTTCAATGGTAAAATATTTAGTTTTGGTCTTTTTGGAGCCTGAGACATTGCAGATGTATAGAGTGTGTAACAAATTTATTGGACCACCACCCAGTGTAAGGTTTGTGCCACGCTGCGCTAATTTAACAGTACCGATAATGGCCAAAATCATTATTTTATGTCTCTGTAATGGTTAATCCACCAGTATGCGCAAGCTCTTTAATTAAATTATATTTTTAAGGCTAAAATCTAATTATTGTTGTTATCCATGCATTTTCAAATGAACTGTTTTACAAAAAAAGTAAAGCACATTATTATTTTTTGGTTAAGAAGCCAAATTATGATTATTTACTTTCTCAACAGAAAAATGAGTTTTAGTGGTTGTATGACATGCTTGATTGTGCTCGATTCACTGGCACACTGAAGTTCTCTGAGAAGTCCAGTGTGGCGTCTCAAATTTGGGTGTAAAAATGTGAATTCATTTAGAATTCATTTAACTTTAGAGAAGTTTTTGTCAGATTTCTAAAATATTGTTGTTGTTTTCTTTAGGACAGGTGGTCTAATAAATTTGTTAAGCATTGTATGTATATGTACGCTATAAATGATTAACTACAGCTAAATCAACTGACATTCATGAACACATTTTGTTACAAACAAGGAGTGACACTGTGGCAGATCACCTATAATCTGCCAGCTCTTTTACAACATGTGGAAATATGTAAAACTCAACAGGTTTTATTTCTACTAAAACAGGTGCAATGAATGCTAGTGTTTCATACAGCAGAGCTTGTCTTAAACACCTTTTAAGGTCTACGTTGAACACTTAGTGTTGCAAGGATCACCTGGCTTGAAAAGCTGATGGTAACTGACAAGTGGGAACATGGTTAGAGCTCCGATCATGGAGCCAAGCTGCACTACAGCTCCACACCACACGAGGGCACTGTGGCCTTCGTCTCTCAGGATCACACCAATGATGACTTTCACATACGACAGGGAGAGGACAAACAGGATCCAGGCCAGCACCTGCAACAGGGAACAGGTCAATATTGTGTATTAAATTACATACACTCACTGCTTTAAGTAATAAGTAGGACCTCAGAATGTCCTGGTTGGATTTCAGTGGCTGGGAACCACAGAGCAAACACTGAATCAGTTTGGCATTTCCTTTTCTCTGGTTTGTTCTGCAATTTAATGACTTCTGCTTAGTTCTTTTAGCCGTCAACATCATTTTACTATTTAGTACTTCATACTCTGGAAAAGGGACTTTTGACAGCATTACATAAGGTAATACAGGATATAAATATTTCTATCTCTGTGTTAGGTGCTAGGTGGTGCCTGTGCCAATGCACAAAATCAATGTACTTTTTTGAGTGTTTGAGTCAGTTCATTTAGTTGACTTTTATAGCAGTTCTATCACATCATCAAGTCAAATGAGGCTAACTTGACTTGACATAACATTTTGAAATCTGCCAGTCACGCTACACAACTTAATCACAGGAAATCTCAGAAACACTAAGTGAGTATGACACGTGGGTGGTGCCTTCATTCTTTTGTAAGGTGCAAGACAGAGCATGACATCTGAAATGTTCTTCTATGTTAACAGTAAGTACATGTAAGAGAATAAAGAGTCTTACTATGACTACAGTTCCATAAGTACTGTGGACCAGCAAAGGACAGGGACTCAGAGCAGCCATGCCCATAATGTAGGATCCAAATCCAGTCCCAAAAATGGTCAAAACCCCCATGAAGACAAGAGATCTGGGGGGAGAAACACATTTATAAACTCATTTCTTGAATGTAGCATCTTGTTTTCTTCTTTTTTCTTAAATAAACGTACCACAAAATTAAGGAAATTAGTGTTTTGTTGAGTATTTCTGTGTTGTAACAGTGCTTATCGCAATGAATCTTATACTGTTGGAAGGCATTTGTGGGTTGAGCAGCAGAGTTGAGAATGTGGGTTGAAAAACTTGCCAAATCTTCTCTGCCAGAGCCAGACAGGGTATTGTGCTATTGGCTCTTGGTTGGAGCTGCTGGTACTCCAGGTGCTGTCATCATTGAAGGCAATCTCAAAGCAGAAAGATATGAGATTCTGGAACCAGTGGCAATCCCATATCTCCACAGTCTGGAACCAAACTCTATCCTCCAAGTGCAGGTTTATCAAATTCTTCCACTCCAGAATTTGGGAGTGGAGAGGATGGAATGGCCTGCCTGCAGTCCTGACCTCAACCCCACTAAACACTTGTCGGATCAGCTTGGGTGTGCTTTTCGTGCCAGGGTGATATTGACTGACTTGCGACTGTCATGGAATGGGATGCCATCCCACAGCTGTGTGTGACCAGCATGAGGAGGAGGTGCCTTCTTGTCTTGTTTCTTCACCCTTAAATCATCCAATCCAATAAATTACTCCAAACAAGAGTAAGTAGCAGAATAAGCTGTTTGGGATTGGCAGAGAACATCTGGAAAGTTTTTCATGGGCACAACTCACATACACAATTCTGCTGCTCAACCCACAAATGTGGCACCATTTAAGGGGAAATAAACAGGCTGTCCGACAGTATAAGATTTATTGCCAAGAAGCATTGTTACAGCAAATGAATAATCAACCAAATATAAATTCCTTACTTTTTGTTTAATTATATTATTTGATAATTATTGTAATTTTTCATTAGCCCACCTTATTGGTATAAACATGGCGATGAAGCAAGCCACAGGGTTGGCAACAGCTCCCATTGTGGCAGCTAGATGGTAGGCCTTGTTCCCATAAGGCATGCATGAGTAGGATTGCACTGAAGGCAACACTCCATTGGTGAGAGCATTGACCCAAGCCAGTACGACAAAGATGAACACCACCTCAAAGATACTATATGTCCCCCTCCCAAAAGAGCTCCTAGGTTCCTTCTTGCCGGCCTCCAAGGGGCTGATCATGGGCTTTTGCTCTGGTGTCTGGGCATTCAGAGACAGGCCTTGCTCTCTCTTCTCACGGTCAAGTTCCCCACTGAAGTATCGTTCACTTTTTCTCTCCCGAGCCACAGCTGGGTGGTGGTTGAGTAGGACGAAAGCTATCAGGCACACGACCATCATGGCACTGAGGAATATGAAGAAGACCTGGGCAGAGAATTTAGCCGGCAGGTAGATGGCCGTTAGCTCTCCAATGTCAGTTATATTGGAATTATTAGCTCTTGTGTCGCCAGCCAAAGTGGCATTTTCACAGTGAACTACACCAACACCTTGAATAAGGGCAACCAGTCCAGGCACCAGACCACTGAGGCCTTCACCTACGAAATATGTAGTGAGATATTGTGGGCACAACCGCATCATGAAAGGAAGAAAGGTAACAGATGAGGTGCAGTCCACCACAGAAAGCAGGAAACTTAATATCAACAGTGGCACACTATGCAAAGATCCCCCGAAGGTCACTGTGTACTTCCAAAAAAAAGCCAGCAGGAATGTAGCGAGGATACCCAACCCTACAATGCCGTAGATGACCGGACGCTCGTCTAGCACCCCTGGGCGGAAGTGGTGCATGAGGGTGATGAAGAGAGGGCCTATGTTGGCCATTTGGATGAGGACTGTGAGGTAGGAGGGCAGAAACCAGCCCTCTGGAATTCCAGGTACGATCAAGGGGAGCTCCACCCACATCCCATTGATGGCCACCCAGGAGCCCATTCCGAATAGGCACGCCAACACATGAGTCAGGAATGACATGATGTATGCAGAAGTGAGGTAAGGCAGCAAATAAAGAGGTACAAAATCTGAAACATACAGAACAAAAGCATGATTGATTAATGAAATTTAAAAGAACTTGTAAAATTTCAGGGGGAAAAATTATAATGATTATTATGGGTATTTTCCATGCTTTCGCTGGATTATTGTTTCATTACATTTATCCACAAATGATCTGCCATGAATTGTGTTGTAGAGTGTATCTTTTTCTTTAATAGCAATCAGTTTAAGAGGCTTCATTGCCTGAAAGAGAAACCTGGCAACTTAATGAATCTTTTTTGTGAGAATAAAAACATTTCACTGGAAGCCAGGAAGATCGTGTCGTCTGGATGAAATAGTTTACAGTGATGTGGGGCTGAGCTACAGTGGAGCTTTGAGGAAAATTTCAGCTTGTTACCATTTCCAATATGACAATACTGACAAGCTGATGTTCAGCATGTAACGTTCACCACTGAGATTTAAGAACATCTACTTTTGAATATCCCTTCATTTTGCTGTTGGTCTCTTTGAACAGCAAGTGCTTTTTATGGCATGCCTCTCATGGTGGTGACATTTGCGTAATCTCTTCCTGATTTTAGATAGATGCATGATGACAAGTCATGGTTAATTGCAGAATCTTTTATGACATCTTGATCAAACTGCTTGCTCATAGGCTAAAAATGTTGGGGGCAGTCCGTTGTGGACAAAGTTTTAGTGATATTTCTTTTTTTCTGATGTCTTAGAAAGCTCTTTAGAAACTGATGTCAATGACACATAAAAGCAGAGCTAATAGCAAAGAGAACACGTATCTGTGTGCCTGGTAATGCCTATACATGCCTTTATTTCATCACTCCTTGATTATTGTGATTCGTTATTCTTTTGCCTGAGCAAATGATCCCTGGATTGCTTACAGCAGTCTCCCCAGGTCTGGCTCTAGGGTGGGGTCCCAGTGATCCTATCCCAGGCAACGTAAACTATTCTCTTGATCTTTCTATCACAAGGGTCATCTGAATTGCTCTTCATCTGGCCCCTTAGCTGGGACCAATTTTTGTGTCATCTCCGTTTTGGTGAAGACAGAGCTAAGTGTAAAAGCGAAGCCGTCAATTTACCAGTCAATCTACGTCCCTACCCTCACCTGTGGTTACGAGCTTTGGGGAGTCACTGAGAGAACAAGATCGTGGATACAAGTGGTGAAAATGAGCTTCTTCTGAAGGGTGGCTTGCCTCTCCCTAAGAGATAGGTTGAAGGGTGCAGTCATTCAGGAGGGGCTCAGAGTAGAGCGACTCCTCCACATTGAAAGGAGCCAGTTGAGATGGTTCATGTATCTGACTAGGATGGCTCCTGGGCACCTCTTGGGTAAGGTGTTCTGGGCATGTCCTACCGGGAGAAGGCCCCGGGGTAGACCCAGGAAACACTAGAAAGATTATATCTCTCAGCTGGCCTGGGAATGCTTCAGTTTATTTATGCTTTTATTTAGTTTTATCTATTTATAAAAGTTTTACTATTGTATTTTATTTTGTATTGTAAAGCACTTTGTGGCTTTTGTTGTTTGTTTCCATAGAGGTTCTAATCATTAGCACCTAACATGGAACCCCTGAATGTTTGGATTATAATGTGCAATGCATTTATATTTATATCTTCATTAATTTAAATGACCAGAATCACACATAATTACAGTTTTATTTGCCATCTGAAAACAGCTTTATTAAGGCACCATTTCTATGAGGAGTCATTGACCTTCACGGTGTTTGTCTTTTCATGCTACTTCTTCCATCCTTCTCATGTGCTGTCTAGAAATGGATGCCTGACCTTTTGCACAGTGACACAGTGTTCCCATAAAAACACCATGTGGTTTTGACATAAACATATCTAATAAAAAGAAATAACCATTAAACAATGAAATAAAACTAAATCTTGATGATGATTATGAAGTATTTGGGTCAATTTCAAATATAATCGCGTTTTTGTTTTTAGGTTTACTATCCAGCACAACAGCTGTGTTCAGTATCTCGCTCCAAACATATATAATAAATATAAATATGTTTATCAGTAGCAAATAAGAATCTCTATCATCTCAGGTTAACAGGATTATACTTCCTGATTTTTGGGATCACGATCTGTAATTTAAACATTATTATCTGGCTTTTGTATCCATTTTAATACAACTTTTTTGTTACCTTTTAATGATGGAGGGAAGCAGCTGGAGTACAGAACAGAGCAGATGTACTGAAAGACTTGAGGCTTTAGGTCCTAAGATAACTTGGCAATCATTAACACTTACTTCCGTCATACATGAGTTCTGTGCTGCTATCAGTTAACCAAATCCATCATCCTACCTGGTTCAGAACACAAGAAGAAACCGCTCTCCACCGACCTCTCTCCTTCCAAAAACCTTCCCTCTTCACTGATTAGAATTATTTTCAGTTACATTTGCCGCAAATGTGTGTATGCCTGTGCAATCCCTCCCCTTTTCTAATCTCCCCTCACACACACACACAGGCTTAGATTCTACTTCCGTGTCTCTGGCTGCTGCACTTGACCGGAGAGCCGCACATGTCCTCTACCGCCATGACAGTTAGATCCTCTATGTATTAGAGGGTGGTTTCAAAACCAGGCAGTCATGCTCTCTAGCTCTCTGTTTCAGGGAGCTTGGCAATAGGAAGGAAGACAGCAGAGGGGGAGGTGTCAGTGAGAAGAACTCCTCCCTTTTTTCCTCCCCCAACCAGCTTAGGACTTTATGGTCTGCCCTCCTTTAAACACACAGGCAGCAGGGCGAGTGAGAAGAGTAAAGCTGCCTGAAGCCTTTGGCTTCACGCTCAGAGTTACAGTATATTACATATCATATATATTACATATCGTATATATTACATATCGTATATATTATATACAGTTAACTCCACACAGCTGGAGATTCATTCTACTCCTCTAATTTCTCATGGCTGTTTCACAATCACAGATGGTGTAGATACAATGACTCAGTTGAGAAGACCAGTTTGACGACTTCAGCATGACACTGCAGTTTAGATTTGCAACTTGAATATATTGAAATATTCCTAAAATAGGACAGGGCTAAATGAATGAGTCAGTGATCCACTACTGTACAGCAGTATTAATGTCCCAGGGATTTTATGAGCAACAAAGATCCCATACTTTGGTGATCCTTTGACCTGCATCATATTTTCTAATAATCCACAGTCTGATGATTTCACAAAGTAAGCCAGAAACTGCTACAAATCAGCTACAAAGGTTATTTTAGGTAAAAAATAAAAGTTAAAAAAAAAAAGTACGAGGCTTGAAATCCGATGTTATATAGTAGACATCAACCGAGTGTTTCATGTAATAAGATTTATTCAAGATTTCCCTCCTGCTGACATGATTTATATATTGAAAACCTGTGACTGTCATTATGTTGCTTTTGCCACATCATGAAATGACACTTTTTAACCAGCTAAAATCATTTTGCTGAGTAGTGTTGGAAAAGTGCATTAGTATTTCAAGTCTGCACTTTAAAGAAGTTTCAAAATTTCACATTCTGCAGTCGTATATAAACAGTTGCTTAAAGATGGACTAAAATATGCAAGCAAGTTTTGTCTAAAATCTGCTGAGCTATAGTATAAGCCTTATTTATTTAAAACAAAACAATTTTTGCTTTGTTGTATATTATTTTTAACAAATCCATCCTTTCACCTCTCACCCATTCACAAAACTCAAACACACTATAAACTAATGACAGAAACTGCTTTTCATCAATCACATTAAACCCATTTATCATTCAGAATTACAGAAGAAACCACCTACCTGCTTTGTGGGAATACAAGCACAGGGTCAGTTTTGGTGAAAGGTTGCACAAATGCAGTGTTGATGTATGTGCTCCGATGTGTAACTGCGCAGTGGCCTTCTGATACACTGTCCGTAGAGTATGCATGCAATGCAAGTTGTGGGCTTTGTACTTTACAAGTCTGGGTCTCAGAATCTGTGTCATGTGACCGCTGAGGGCTGAGCCAGGGGTTCAGTTTGGGAACCAAAGTCCTTAGCAGTAAAAATAGGTTGATAAAGGGAATAAAGGCACAGGGAGGAGAGAAATGATAGAGAAAGGTGCAGAAAAGACAACTTAAATGTTGAAGGCTATAAAACCTCCGGCTACCTTATTACATGAACATGAAGTTACTCCCAGTTAGGTAGAGTGAATGTTGGCTCTAGCCAACCAGAAGATGACTTTGGACAGTTTCTGAGTGGGTGGTTCATTGGGGTCAGTCTAGCTTTTGTTCAGCACAAATTCCAGCTCAAGTGAACCCTGCTGAGTACTAACGTCACTGGATGGCATTTAATTTGAGTGCCCTTGCACCCACCTCATCACTGACTGGTACTATACTTTCCCTTCCTGAAAAACAAAATTCTTTGTTAATGACAATTTTACAAAACAAATTACTTTTGATAGCTGTTTATTCTAAATTAGAATTTCTTTCCTCTCCCTAAAATGCTCTTCTAATCTGTATCTGTTTGCCTGTCCCAAAAGACATAGTGTGTTACCATTTTTTTAGGGACTAAGAGATGGTTCAGGGTCACCTGATCTAGCCCTAACTATAAGCTTGATCAAAAAGGAAAGTTTTAAGCCTAATCTTAAAAATAGAGAGGGTGT
>JAVDPK010001582.1:162447-173294 GCA_034780415.1 Cichlasoma orientale | reverse complement strand
CAATGAAGAGAAGCCAATATGGGAGAAATATGCTCTCTCTTTCTAGTCCCTGTCAGCACTCTAGCTGCAGCATTTTGGATCAGCTGAAGGCTTTTCAGGGAGCTTCTGGGACAGCCTGATAATAATGAATTGCAATAGTCCAGCCTAATAGTATTAAATTAGCTTTTCGGCATCACTCTGAAACAGGATGTTTCTAATTTTAGAAATATCGCACAATCACAAAAAAGCAGTGCTACATATTTGTTAAATCCATGTGACCTGCCGTACCGCCGGTGCTCCAGACTGCTAACTGCTTTTAAACGCCTGTAAAATTGAAACCACATACGATAGAGCAAAAAGTCTTTTTGCATATAAAACCAGAGGATTTACACTTACATATAATGCATTCAATGTGTCCCAGAGCGCTGTATCCTTCCTCTAACGGGTTTGCAAAAATCACGTAGAAAGCGCTAACAACAAAACGTACTCCATGCGCTTTATCGTGTGCATTAGCATGTACAGCTATGGCATTTCTGTATTTAGCATAATATGTAGATACAGAAAATGGTTTTCAGTTTCTTTGTGGGTTAGTGCATTCTTTAGCTACCTTATGTAGTTACTATGGATTACCTTCATAAATATCATTATAATTAGGGTTCTGAAGGTTCTATTGTTGTATAGTGAGTTGAAATAATCCACACGATGGTACTACAGCATGTATGACTGTAGCGGCATGGTCTGGCAGACTTGTTCTATGTGCATTGAAGGACATATCCTGCTCAAAAATTACTCCAAGATTTTCACTGTCAATATGTACATAGCAGGTCAGCAGTGTGTGTCTGCAGCCATCTGTAAAACACAGTCTGTCTATCGTGGGGTCAGATTTTAGCCAGATTTTGTTAAAATTCACAGAAATATGAACACAGAAAAGTAACCTGGATCGGGTTTTGATCCACCATGTAATCTCATCTGGAGAGTGTCTGATTGGCAACAGCTTTATTTTTCAGCACGACATTAGTCCCAAACACACTGCCAATGCAGTAGAAGCATGCCTGGATAGAAAAGCACACAATAGGGTGCTATCAGTAATGGATTGGCCTCTCCAGAGCCTGGACCTCAGCATTATTGAAGCAGTGTTGGCTCATCTTGACAGAGAATGGAATAAAAGGTAGTCAACATCCACAGAAGAGCTTTGGAATATCCTTCAAGAATCCTGGATGAGGTGAAGGAAGGTGAGACCTCAGAGGACATACCAGCTTTTGAGGAGCCTGAGCTGGGATAAAGTGACAACACGCACCATCTGTTATGGATAAAAATCAAAGTGTAACCTTGGGCTCTGAGATTTTTGGTATTACAATATAAAGAAGGGGAAATAGGAGCCTTCTCAGAGGAATATATATACACACAAACACACACTTGCATAAATGTAGAGTAAACAGCTAAAAGTTAGATTTCTTAAAATATTTGTTCATTTATAAAATGGATATTTGCTGAAAGTGCAGTACACTGTGCCTCTCCTTTCTTCATCACTTCTATTTCAACCCTACTGAAATTGGGTTGAAAAACCTATTTTTTTAACATGAAACATGAAAACAGCACAACGCCGGCCACAACCACCAAGACTGGAGGCCCTCTGGTTACATCAAACAGTAAACGGGCGACCAAAGCACAAAAACCACAGGGAGGTCTCTGAAAGCACCCTTAAAACTGAAAACATTCTTCATCATATCTATGTTCATGGCATGACTCGGATACCCTTGGATCCAGATATACTGGGTCCTGGTTATAGCCAGTTCAATAAGTCAAGACAGATTCTTCAAGATTAGGCAGTTGATCGAAGTAACAAATGATCTTCATGTCTCTGGTAAAAAGAATAATGCCCTCTGGAATATTCAGAATTGTAGAAGGGAAGTCAGACTTATTGCTGTCAGGGGAAGGAGGTGGAGGAGGGACATTAAAACAGGAAGGTGAAAGCTCAGAGGTGGATATATCAGCTTTTGAGGAGCCTAAGTTGGGACAAAGTGATGGCACCCATCGTCCATTATGGGTAAAAAGTATTGTGTAAGCGAGGGCTCTGAAGACTGATGCCTCTGATAAGGGAAACAAGGTGGAAGGTGAGACCTCTCTAACATTCTTCAGGTCTGCTAATTTAAAGAAATGTTGCCTCGTGTTAAATTTGTGTTTGTCATCGTGAGCTGAAGATTGATGTCCAGTCACAGGACACAAGTTGTTCTGAAAAATTAAAAAAACAAACAGAAAACAAAAACAACACTCAGGATTTAAGTAGGCTAGAGGGCACCTCTGTGACCTGGATTCATAATGAATATTTGTGTAGAAGTACAATACCCTGCTTTCTCTTTCAAAACAGCTGGGGCCTCATGTTTAAATAAATATATCTGTGTTTTTGGGACTGCACGTACTGTCCAACTGAGTCTGAAAGAGTCACTTGTTAGACTTCAACAGGCGGGCAGCTTCGCTGAGAATCAACAGATTACATTTCTCCCACTGAGGATTTATCACGAACCCCTGACCTTCAGCCTCATTCTGTTGTTACAGTGACTGACGCATTCTTTTAGCTTAATATGTTTCTCTGTGATCTTTCTCTGTCAGACTGTCTACCTCGATATGTAATATGGCAGATTACATTTAATGCTAATCAAACAAAAAGGTTTTTAGAATTTAAAAGGAAACAATTGGGTAATTTCACCGGTAATCTTAACCTTCTCTGTACAACTTTGTTATGCAGCAAGTGATAAATTATCTATGTAATAATATTAGATTAAATGGTCATGTGTAATGTGAAACAGTAAAAGCTATAGATGATATTACCCAAGATTTATGTTTCTTTCTACTCGCCACGAATTTGGATTTTTTCTGACTCGGTTTGATTTCTGACAAATGCACTGCCTTCCCAGCATAAAAAAAATGTTAGCAATTGGACTAAATAAAAGCTTATATATGTCTTTAATGGTTGCCTGTTTGAATAGGCAACTGCTGGCAAACAAATTTTTCATATTACCTTTAAAGCTAATGAATATTAGTAATGTTGAGATACCAAATCCCACAACTTCAGAGCTCGAGCTTACGCAATACCTCTTATCCATGATGGACTCGATTTCCACATTTCTGAGTACAGGATGAGCACTGCCAGAGCTACGAAATGACCTCCAGCAGACCACTGTGTGAATGTCTCTGACCAAACAATCAGAAACAGACTTTATGAAGGTGGCCTGAGGGCCCGACATCCTCTAGTGGGCCCTGTGCTCACTGCCCTGCACCTTGGAGCCTTACTGGCATTTGCCATAGAATACCAGAATTGGCTGGTCCGCCACTGCTGCTCTGTGCGTTTTCACAGATGAGAGCAGGTTCACTCTGAGCATATGTGACATTTTCAGAAAAATGGACCAGTTTGCCGCATGTTTTTTTTTTTCAGGATGTCTTTAAATTCAGCCCGGTGTAGATTGATAAATTCTTTGAAACAATGTGACACTCTTACAGATCTGTACACATATCCAGCATGATTGTTTTTCCCCCCATTGAGATCTGATGGGTTTTCAAAGTGTTCCTTTAATGTTTTTGAGCAGTTTATTAATAACAATAGCAAACTATTTCTTATTTTTATACAAAAGGTTTATTTTTTTTATACAAGTGGATGTAAAATTATTAGTGACATTCATCTAAATTTTTGCCTAAATTAGACTTCAGAATGAGTGCTGAGTATAGAAACATTTACAGTACAGAAAGAGAAGGGTGCATAGCAATAGAAGTGAAATCTGGCTGCTGTATTTTTACAGTACAGGAAATTATCGACTGTCTCCAAACACGAAGCAAAGAGAGAATGTACTCCATCATGTAAAACATTTTTGACTTTAAAAAAATCCAGTTAACAACTGCATAGACCAAATGCCATTAAGTACATAAGCTAATGTTTTCAACCTCAGGTGGCTCTAATACAAAGGGACACTTACAAACACAGCGGTCACACATCTTGTGAAGTATTAACTGGTCTATGATGAAGCCACAGAGTAAAAGTCTTGCACAGTGCAAGGCTGCCGGTGGATGATGGTGGATTTGCAGTTGCTTATTTGGCAAGATAAACAATTTACTGTTTATTGCTGAAACAATGCATACTGGTATGTCCAGGCTCATAAGTTACTTTTGAGAAAACTAGTGTTGCATGTTTCCTTAACATCTTTGGAAGGTGAATAATGATGTTAACAAATTTAAGAATTTCTGAACTCGGTGGATACTGAATGGCAGAAAACAGTTTTTCTTAAAATGCCAGAAATGATGGAAACTAAAAGAAAGATTAAAAATACGACCACTGCATTCTCATGAGATAAAACTGTCAAAGTTATTTTTTTATGAACCCCAAACTAAAATTATAGCTCGTTTAAATCTTACTAATGACATCTTCTTGCTTAGCACAACATATCTACAGTAGTTGGACACAGAAAAGTGCATATTTATAAAAAAATAATAATAATAATATAATAATAATAATGTGCTAAACAAACTTTTCTAAGTACAGTGTTATGAAGAAGAAAAAAACCACACCTACATGTTCACAGTGACGTTCCATAGAAATACATACATCCAAAGACAAAACCAGTCCTGAGAAAATAATCTCTACAGTTCAACAATGACCTGTCATACCTGTCAGTGCATTGTTCATTACGCAATCTCCAGTGTTTAGAACATCCTTACAATAAAGAATAAAAATACATTTATTTGAAAACACGGTGTCCAAAAAAGTAAAAGACAAAAAAGTGTGGCCCTGCCAACAATATCTTCTTCATGGAATGACATAAAAACAAAAATATCACAAAGCTGAAGGACGGCATACTGTACCCTTTACATAGTTATGGTTTTGGTATATGAGTACTTTTTGGACATTGATGGCACAGTCAGACAGCACAACACCTTCACATGCCATCATACATCATAGCGTTACAGACATGTTCTGGCACTGTCCAACATAGTTCATCTTTAGTAGGCTCGGAAAATCAAAGCAATTCTGATTAAAGCAAGGCTCTGGCTATCATGCAGTATCCATGCAGAAAATCTTACTCCCTAAGCAGTCAGATACTAATATATGAAATGCAAAAGGGGACAAAAAAAAAAAAAAAAATCTCTGTTTTGCATCTGGGCTGACCCCTCACTGTCCACACTGAGCCATTCTTCTCACGCAGATTTCTCAAAGCTGCGTGCCCTTCAGCATCACCTCTGGTGACTGTTCCTCTACTTTTTCTTCATTTTCAGCTGATCAAATGTGAACCATTGCATTGTTTTCCAGCCCCTTCTAGCACCTTACTTTTGCTTGTCACTCTTTTGGGGCCTCAAGGCTGTGTTTGGGTTGAGCGCTGCAGCATACTTAGGGTGCTCAGAGGGAGAGATAATCATGTGGGCAACCTCTCCGCCTCTTCTAGATGATGCAAAAGAATGAAAACAGAAGGAACTGGGTTAACACAACTTCTCAAGTTCTAAAAGGGAATATTGTAACTCTGCTGGATGCATGACAAAGCATAATTATTTAAAAAACACTGACCTGGTGGTGACGGAGAGTTATCCTCCCCTGTTGTGACAAACTGTAGGTCAGACCCCAAAGCAGCTATGGAGCTTCTGGGGCGGATGCAGCGGTCACCTGAGAAACTCCTACGAAGTAATGCCTAAAGCCAGATATGCTGAACCAATTAGTGACAAATATCTCCATTAAAAAATGCTGCATGTTGTAGTCAATTTGGGATTTTAAAAAGACATCCCCACAACATGTTTTCGGTTGCTACTGTCGTTGAGTTTAAAATTAGAAGAGCGCAACGAAATCATAAAACAATTACAACTTTGGTTTAAAATTAGGTAAAAGGATACACACGCTCCCCTGAAAGTACATAATGGAAAGAAATAAAAAGCACAAATCCCGGTAAAGATTACCTTGCGTGTCATTGGGCTGGTGGGGGCAGAGGCACTGCTGTACAGGCTGAGGCTTGAGTTGGACCTGCTGACAGTCAAACCCTTAGAGGTGCTTCCAGCGGGAGACAAGTACTTCTCTTTTATCTTCAGGTTGGTCCGACCTTTCACTGTTGGTGACCCAGCAGAGGAACGTTATAGAAAATGGTAAAACTTGTCATTAGTTATAGACACACCTATTATTATAGTCAGCCAACATGTAGATACACTGCTCAAAAAATTAAAGGAACACTTTGAAAACCCATCAGATCTCAATGTTCCCATTGCTGGATATCTATACTGATATGGACTGGGTAATGTGTTAGGAACGAAAGGCGCCACATTGTTTGATGGAAGTGAAATTGATCCATTCAAAGATGGACTGAAACATAATGTCCCAGAGGTGTTCTGCTGGATTTAGGTCAGGCGAGCGTGGGGGCCAGTCAGTGGTATCAATTCATTCATCCTCCAGGAACTGCCTGCATACTCTCACCACATGAGGCCAGGAATTGTCCTGCACCAGGCGGAACCCAGGACCCACTGCACCAGCGTAGGGTCTGACAATGAGTCCAAGGATTTCACCCTGATACCTAATAGGAGTCAGGGTGCTGTTGCCTAGCCTGTAGAGGTCTGTGCGTCCCTCATGGAGGGACACTGGACCACCACCAAACTGGTCACGCTGAACGATGTTACAGGCAGAATAATGTTTGGTCAGAGACTGGAGGTCATTTTGTAGCTCTGGCAGTGCTCATCCTGTTCCTCCTTGCACAAAGCAGCAGATACCGGTCCTGTGATGGGTTAAGGACCTTCTACGGACCTGTCCAGCTCTCCTAGAGTAACTGCCTGCCTCCTGGAATCTCCTAAATGCTGTTGTGACTGTGCTGGGAGACACAGCAAACCTTCTGGCAATGATAAGTATTGATGTGCCATCCTGGAGGAGTTGCACTACCTGTGCAACCTCTGTAGGGTTCAGGTATCACCTCGTGCCACTCTAACCCTAATTTAATTAACACCAAAACAGCTGAAACTGATTAACAACCTCCTCTGCTACTTAACTGACCAGATCAATATCCCAGAAGTTTAATTGACGTGATGCTACACTCTGATTAAAAAGTGTTCCATTAATTTTTTGAGCAGCGTATTAATAAGACTAAAGTTGTCAGTAAGACTCAACTAACAGAAGATGAAGATTCACATGGTGCAAATTATCTGCGACTCAAAACAGAAAAAATACTTTGCCTTGCCTCATCTTTTTCATAAATCACCACTTTACCAATTTAACAACGCTGTGAACTGGTTGAAAAGTGAAAAGTAAAAAACTGCCTTCTTAGATCAATGAAAATATTTTATTTGAAAAGTGAATAACCAGTCTTCCTCCTCAAAACCGTTGCAAACTCCAGAAGATTCAAACCTGGAATGTGCTTGCTATGCGGCAGCAGTGCTAACCGCTGCAGTACCATGCTGCCCCTCCAGGTGGGAGCAATAAGCTTTGAATATCCAGAGGTTTGTCCTAATAAACCAATGTTAATAGATGTCTGGTCCTTTTGGGGATAATATTTTGGCTGATAACAACTTGTCTTTGAAAGAAAGGTGTTTACAGGAAATAGTCAGTATTACCGACCTCTACAGGGGTCATTCTTAACCAGGAACTCATCGAGAGCAGTCCAGCCTCCTCCGACCCGGACCATCAATGTGCTACGCAGGATTCGAACCATCCTCAGTTGTTGTGAATCTCCAAACTGCAGCAAACATAAAATAATTCACAGCTACACACGCAGAGAGAACGTTTTCCAATTTCCTGAAGCATGCACGGCTGCGTCAGACCATGTTGCATCTTTTATGTTTATTCCAAACAAACCAAAATCATAAGACATTAATTTCCTGCGTATCAAAGGATTAAAATATGAAGTTAAATGTTTTTTGAATCAGTGACTATGCAGTCGACTCACCCTGTATCTGTTGGCACTTATTTGCTCCACTTGGAACCTCTTGGGACAGTTACACTGAGCTACCTGTCGGCTCACCTAATGAAGGCAAGACAATGACAGCATGTGTCCAAAAACATCACAAGGAATACATCAGGTTCAATTTTTCTCATGTTTCTTTTTGCACACACTCTTCTTGCCTCTTCATTGATCTGATCGGCGTCCAGTGTTTTTCTGTAGGGATCTCTGCTTGGATGGAGCGCGCTCACAAACTCGTAGTAGTCGATGAAGCCGTCGTTGTTCATGTCAAAGATGTTTGCCACTGCATTCATCTCTAGAGAGTTGGTGGGGAATTCTACAGAAGGAGGAGAACCCTTAACGTAACCACACAGATATTGCATAGAATCTTGCCTTGAAAAACCAGCCGTGCAGATCTTAATGTGAAATGTTACAGCGTTATAATGCAATGCAATGAACTGGTTATTGGTAAGAAGGTCTTACTAGAAGCGAGGACATAATCAATGAACTCTTTCTGGCTGATCCGTCCGTCCTGGTCCCGGTCAATGCTGCGAAACACGTCTAAGATCCGAGACTTCAAATGACTAATCCACTGTATGTAACGCTTTCGCCACATGTTAAAGTCAAAGTTTGCAAATTCTTCCATCTGTGGGCAACAGTAAAATATCACAACATTTTTAGTCTTTGCATGAAATACTTTCATGCCTAATAATAATTGCAAATACTTTTCTACTGTTTTGGCCACCTATGATGGTACCACAATCTGTTAACATTATTACAGTGACAATTCAAAAGGCACAATAACCTCTTTGAGCATTTGCTGGTGCTGTTCCAAGCGGTTTTGTCTCGCCACAGCCAGGAGCCAAAGTTTCTGCCACTCACTGACCAGCTGACTGAGCTGCGGGGTCTGGGGGTCAAGGTGCTCCAGAGGGACCGGTATAACAGGCTGCAACTTCATAGTGCTCCTTCTCTCTGGATAAAGAAAGACATCATTCAGCTCAGTCAAATAATACTGGATGTGCTTTACAAATCATTAGCAGTGAGCTACTCAACCCTTAACCCTTTGTGTATGTGTTCAAACGATGTAAACGATGCTGTGTCATGGCAGCTTACTCGTGAGTGGCCGTTTGCTCGGGGAGACCTGCTGTTTAGAAATGCTCTTGCGTTTGCAGGATTTTGTGGCGTGTTCTACCTCTGGGAACTTTTTATTTAACTCCTCCATGAATACCTGCAGAGAGGAGTCCATAACTGAGACTACACATTACAGTAAGCATGCTGTAAAGGTGAGAGTTTTGCACTGTAAACATGGTAAGTAACTTGTCCTCTAGAAGAGAAAGAAATCATACTGTGTGTTGCTCGATGAGTTTTTGGTTCTGCTCAGTGGCCTCAGGCAGGGGCTCTTGATCTCTGAGGCTGAGGGCTTCCTCTGCTGACGAGATCCAGTCCAACAGTCTTTGGACTTCCTCTCGCTCTGCCTCCAGCGCCGTCAAGCTGGCTTGGATCTTCTGGCCCTGCTGCTGGGCCCAGGTCTGAACCTGAGGGAGGAAATTACACAGCTCGCTGTTTATACATTGATAAATTGTCTTCCAGTGTTCAAGGCATTCCGGTGGCTGATAGCAACAGTTAACTAAACAATGAAGTTTTTTTTTTATTATTATTAAATTCAAGGAAAATTGAACCTTGTGTTAATTATTTTGGCACAAAAGCACTCACCTCCTCATAGCGTGTTTTAGTGACACTAATCCATGATTTTAGGGTGATTATGGAGTCTGGGTGACAAGAGGCAAGAATCTCCTCACCCAGACACTGGATGTTCTCCAACTCCACTGCCTGAGTCTGCAAGGCAGACAGTGACTCCTATGGGGGAGCAGAGAAAAGACTTGGATGAGTTTCTTGATGTTCAAGGTAGTCGTCCTTGCAGCTGGGCTCAAGCATAGCTTTGTTTAAATGACCTTCAGCCAGACACTAAACCCTTATCTGCACTAACTTCTTCTGTAGCAGACACTGTCCTCTGCCTTCCCTGGAAGCTGATAAGCAAATCATTTCTCTATCGGGAGTGACAAAGCATCATTTTAAACTGACCTCGTGTTGTTTGCGGAAGGTAAGCAGACCTTCCTCCTCCTCTGGTATGACCCCATATTTTAGTATCCTCTCTGCCTCAGTGAGCCGCTCCATGAAAGAGTGAACAAGGCCATCGAACTTTTCAGCCTAACAAGAACGAGGGGGAGGTTAGCTCCTCGGTTAGCATTTCACATCACTTTCACATCAGAAGTTTTTCATGGCTTTTGACAAAACTGAAAGAAACTACTTGTCAGTTTTTCTGTGGAAACTGTCAGTATCAGCACAAAAGGTTATGTCTTGAAGATTAAGTTAGACAACCACATCACCGTCTAATAGCGAATGTCAAAATTCCAGCTTCTACTTTAAAACAGCTGCTGTGCACACGGGACAGCGTCACTATTTGTGAGCAACACCTGCTGAAGTGCAGCCTCCAGCCTGTCCTGCTTGCTGACTGACAGTTTGCACACAGCTTCCCAGCGGCCTTCCAGTTCATCCATCTGCTCCTGCAGCCAGTGAGCATCAGCCGTGCTGCTCCTGGTCAGATCTCTCACAGAGCGCTTCAGGGTCCTAATGCACCCAGCTCGCTTTCCCAACTCCTTCTGGAAGGCCTGAGAGAAAGCAAAAAAATATTGCTGAAAACCTATTTTATCTAACTCAGGAGGCAGGACTGTGCAGAAAAAGCTACATCAATATGCAATACAAAGTCAATGTGTAACATGTAGCAACAGTAATCAGTAATAAATGTGTTATATAACTGTTGTGCCTCTAATATGAAAATGAGATTGACATTTATTTAAAACACAAACTAGAATGAATCCTGTGTCTCTGTTGCACATATGGCAGAGGCTCCATAAAATACATTTTCACTGAGCTGTATTAGCTCATTCCTTTGCACATCCACTGTACCTTGTGTTTGTC